>JAKTSP010000005.1:0-140256 GCA_030580255.1 Yamadazyma sp. yHMH393
CCTTACACCCTTACACCAACACCCTTACACCCTTACACCCTTACACCCTTACACCCTTACACCAACACCCACCCTTACACCCTTACACCCTTACACCCTTACACCCTTACACCAACACCCTTACACCCTTACACCCTTACACCCTTACACCCTATTCCCATGAAGTCTCTCTAAACAATCGGCACGTATAGTTTGAATATTCACTTAATTGTTCCCGTAGTAGTTTAACCCTGTCTGTTAAAGATTTTATTTCCTGAATACTTGCATCTTTTGCTTGTTGACCCTCTCGGCCAGGTACCAGTTTCAAGCGTTGTAATTTTTTGTAGGCCGATGTAAGAGTGGAATCGCCCAATAACACCAAGCCTTTACATGATTTAATATCACGCAAGCACTGTTCTTTGGTAGTTTCTGGAAAATCGAGCCCAGTCATAGTGTGTGTTTTATGTATGACTAAAATTCGCGAAAAGATTTGTCTCCTTAGAACTCTCGGCGATGGTATGGGTCCGGCCACGTTGCTCGACTAAGGACATTGCACATTGCATAAGCCGGACCACACCTTCCTAGAAAAAGCCACTATCTTTTCTGCAAAGTTATGTATTATATAGTGATATATACTACTGACACCGCAAAACCGGAACTCAATCAGACCTTCCTTTTCCCGATAGCTTCAATACCCCGGCTCTCACGAAAATAGGGGCCCAAGATCAAAGCTATTTATTTTTGAAAGTTGCTGCGATGTGTTGATCCCTTGTGGTTGCATCGACTCTGATAGGGATAAAGTCTGAAAGCAACTCCTAATACTCATCAGTTGCTGTGCTTCGGTATTTCAAACGGGTCTCCGTCATTTCCTACTGATAGGTCATTTTTGATTCTCCTGTTTGAACAGTAAGGTTCTCATCCAATCTTATCGCTTCAGCTGTCATGGTGAGTATCTGGCGTCGTGTGAGCTTCCGACATCGATAAGCCAATGCAGCAAATACAGCTTGAATGGTTAAATCAGCATTATTTATTCCGATTACCTTCGTTTTGATAAGAACGCATCTATCCTCAGTTATGGACCTTTCCCAATTCTCGTTGTCTAAATCCAACTCGATCACAATAGCTGTTCCTAAGTCGCTTAACAAACATACGTCAGACTTCGTAGCAATGAAATACCGAATCAACTGAACCATGACACTTTCAAAAGCGTTTAGTACAGAAGAATCTAACATCTCCTCCTTACTCTTCACTTTTCCGTCTCTCACAAAAGCATGCAACCCATGATGCTTCAATTCCACAAAAAATTTAGGAGCTTCGGTGTTAGGTCCCGAAATCACAAGATCAGGCTTGATGCTTGAAACTGAGGCTTCCTCCTCGAAGAGGACATCCAACCCGAGCTGATCAAACATCATCCGAACAGGTGATGTAATAATGTTGTGAAAGACAGTTGTAATGGATCTTTCATCGGAACCACCTTGCCAACTAACTCGTGACCGCATTCCTAACATAGCTGCCTCCCTCCATAATTCTAATCCTGAGCCCATATATTTCTCCACCAGAGACATCTGCTCGTCAAGCTTGTCACAATGCTTATGTAACGTGGCGACCGATGATTCTCCTACGACATCGAAGCTACCCCGTATCTTTTTGACTTTGGTAACTGAGCCTGTCGGAACTCTAAATGTGCCAATTTCTGCTGGTGTAATAGGCGGCGCTAACTTCAAAGGGAGTGAAAAGTACACTCTATACCAACGGAAAAGAAACTCCAAGTCAAAATTCTTAGTTCGGGGATCTTTTGTATTCAAAATAGGGGCCTCAGCTAAATCCTACTAAACAATCCCCACATCTTGCCTGTATAATCATACAATTCAGTCCGTAATCGGTGAACCTCCATTGTTAAATTATTTATCTGTTTTCTTTCATCTTGACCCCTTATCTGGTCATTTTCTAAGCGTTCTATTTCAATATACTTCAGTACGAGATGTATGTCTTCCCCTAAAGTTAAGTGTCTACCTCGTTTGGCCTCACGCAAACACTGAGTAGTACCGGGGCCTGTGGTTGCTGCTCACTCATTTTTTGTGTAATGTGTGATGTGGATGTGGATGTGGAAGATGTGTAAAAAAGTTTTTGGGGTTGTTGCAAAAAGTCGCACACAGGACAATAGATCTACATGGCGTGAACTTAAAGTAGTCATTAGAAGCCCGACTTCAAGTCAGGAGTTTACCCCGATTGTTCCCTAAAGGCAGCGCGACGACCTTGTCTGAACCTTGGTTATCTTCCTCACTCTCTTAATTATTTCCACTACTTACGACTCGAGATTGCCTTTCAAAACAAAAATAAAATGCTTTTGGGCTGATTTAATGAGTTAGTTTTTGTTAGCGACGATCTCCTGATGTTTTTATATATGTATAAGGTGACAGGCTGATTCCTTATGATTTTTTGTCAGCTTAGTGTAAACTGTGTGAAGTGCCGTGGGAGAAGCGGCTTGAGCACAGCTCTCTCAGTTTGCAAGAGGTATTCATGATGCAAAATATACGATTGGACGAAGTAAGGCCTTTCTTCTTCGACGGATTTCTTCTCTTTTTGATTAGATCTTAGGATACTGAAGAAACACGATCTCATTCGCCTATTTACCGCAATGTACAAAGAGATTGAAGTGGTACACATTCTTTCAGGTAAATATCATCGACGACGAAGTTTCCAACTTCATTTGATCAGGTATCGTGCTTGGTACAAGATAGGGGGGAAATGGAAAAAGGGGGGAAATGGAAAAAGGGGGGAAATGGAAAAAGGGGATAATATGGAAAAAGGGGATATAGGACTTCCTTCAAATTCTCATTAGCGTTTTGAGGTAGTTATGTGGGTACTTAAGTTCTTGATGGAACGTCGAGCATACGTCGTTGACGTTTGCAAATTTCACGATTTTACATGGTTTGACCTATTTGTTTCTATTTTCTACGATTTCTCATGCAAAACATTCTACACATCAAACAGCCGCTTTTCCACCTCTTTCCATTGTAAATTAGACTACTTGAAACAACACCTTACGAAAAATACCTTCTTATGTCGTAATGGCATATTATTCTCCAAAATAGCACCCTCAATACGTTCTGGAATTATCTTTTTACGCATCATCTATTTCTCATCGTATATGTTTATTCTACTTTTATTCTATAATTTCCTGGCCATTGACTTTGTCTCTGTTCATTTTTTTCAGTCCTTGCAAGTTAGTTCTGCCAGACTTGAGGATACTTCATGGAGCCGGAATGGTCGGAGATCCGGTATTGTGACATCTGGTACCATTAGTTCTGGAGATTCACCAGAGGCTCACGGTTGATGTGGCTTGAAAAAAAATCCTTCAGGCTTTCTGAGAGTACCACACGAGTTTTGTAACACGTTAAAACACGCTGTTGCCCTTTCTTGATTGTGCGCTTTCAAGTCGCTTAGGAAGCCCTTCTTCCACGTTAGATATTTTTAGATATTTTTAGATATTTCTCAAGGTGCAATAATCTCAGGGCTTATGTGCTAGACTGCCGCATTGGGAATCTCGAACCCAAATTGATAGCCAGTCGCTTTGTCCGTGCGACCTTGAAAATACATGCTGGAAATAAATGATAAAACCGACTTCGTAAATTGAGCATTGTTTACCCAGATTTGTTGCCTTAATACTTTGAAACGTTAAAATAACCGTAGGTTCTAATGTTCTTCGTCTTTTTGTGGCTCCTAGTCACCTCAGTTAGTGCCGTGCGAGCGATCAGTGTCGAACCTTCGTCAGGGTTTCAAATATGGATAGGTGGGGGCTTTGTCAGGGAAGTTAGTGACAACAACTACACATTTGGGGGCTGTAAAAGCACTGACATGTGGCAGTATCACAACAAGACTTGGAATGAGTATTACGACGCCGTCGACGCATGTTTTAGTAATGCCACCACAGCTCAGTTAAAGGAATTCTATAGCGGGAATGCACCGGTTCCTCACACTCCTAGCGTCAACTATGGTGACCTCACGTTGTACGCATTAGTCGATAATGAAGCACTCACGGTAGTCAGTTTTTCCACGCAGGTGGAGACTTTGAAGGGTGTGGGTAGTAGGTACAAGTCCTATAAAGGAGACAAAGAACGTATCAGTATCAGTATAGGCCATAATCTTGCTGTGGTAAGCGTGAATGACACCTTCGCCCAAATATTCAAGCCACATCCGGCGTTGCTAAGACACAGTCTTGCTCACTATAACCTGTTGTACCCGGGATCACCATCTCGAGAAAGAAACGGTTTTGTCGACCCCACCAAGGAAGGCATATGGCTGACATTTTTAAAATATTCCCTCAAATATGTGGCTGTTGGTGTTGTACTAAAAACAGCAGCTTTACTTACCGGAAGTCGGGCGATAGAAAAAGCTTATTTGGCCTACATGTCATTGGGATTATCAGTTGTTGAATCGGTGGGCGATTTCACCGGCATCATGGTGAGGGCATTTTTAGAGGCTTTCAACGACCCAAGTCACCATCAAAATGAAATTACAATGAATAATCTAGTTAGTGAAAAGGATTTCATGACATGATGATCCTTTCTTATAGTGGGAGGCCCAAAATGCGAGGGCTATAGCACTTTTATAGATCCGGGTCTTGTGAGGAATCATTCGCCCATTAGGCATTATGTAAAGTAAACTATGGTTGGACAATTAGATAGTAAATTGGGTTCTTGTAATCTAATGTGAACAACAGTAGCCAGCATCAATCTTTTGTCAAATCAAGGCTGTAGTAGTTCTACAATAAGCAAGCTACTTTTGAGTGTTGGCCACATCAGGTGGTTCGACTGCAAATCAAGACCTGGATAAAACGAAACAATAGTGTGCCCATCATAATTGTTTATCAGTCACGATAAGCAGTTGCTCACAAATGTAGCAAATCAACCAATACATCTGTTTTTGATTGTTCATTCTTTGTGTTGGCTGGGCACGGGTAGCTGTTTATCAGCATGATTCTTTACAGCATGACACTTAGAATACAGTTAGTTTACCCTTTACCTTGTTCATGAAAACAGTAGCACAATCTACTGAAAGGGCGATAAATCCGATAAGAGTAGTGCAGACCCTCCAAAAAATCATTCCAGTCCCAAATATGTTTTATGTTGTGACTTGAACCAAGTTGTTTCATATGAGCCTCGGAAGCGGCGTCACCCAATTCATGCATATCAACCAACTTTGTCCCTGCTTCTTTTCCAAAAGAAAGAGTGATAAATTCATAATCCATCATTCTTGATACTTTGGTCTCGGGCCATACTTGATCAGGGATCAAAAACAAAGCAACTGGCCGCAACCTGCATTGTGTCAAACTCCCGCCATGATGTTAACTTAGACCTCTGCTTTACCACATGACACCTATTTGCTCTGTTTACGTTGTGTGTCCATAATACATTACCACCACAATCACTTCCTTGATGTCCTACAAGGCCGTCCTCTTTGTCACGTTTGACTGGATACTGCCCCTCTGTTTCGCTACTAGTGTCTGTATAGTTGGAATATTCACCGTCACTTTCCATCATTTCCCGCTCGTCCTCATCATTCCATATTACATTATGGATCCCAACAGTGCCAGTTACAGTAGTGTTCAAGCAATCACCTAATTTGGAATCTTCGTGAACTAGTCTTACGTACGTGTTGTCTAACTTCTCGATCATAACATAGCCACCTTCATCGACAAATCTATATTTGCTAGTTTCATTACCCAAGCAAAGCGTTAAATTTGCGACTTGTTCATCATAAGCATCTGTGATTGCAACTGCACACATCCATGTGATCATAAAGACAAAAACATTACTGATTTGCATACTCGTTTATTTAATCCCTAGTCGAAGGACACTTTCCTTACCTCAATATTTGAAACTTGATTCGGTAAGGCTCACTTTCGCTTAGTTATTTATTGTCTGACGAAATTTATCGTTGGAAGTGCCAAATCAATTGTTTCTGTATTTGTTCACCCCTACAATCATGGAAATGTGGGATTACTCACCGAAAAAATTAATGATAACACGCCTTGGAACGGAATGATTTTCTAGGTATGCCTAGGTATCCAAACACATTCAACTAGTAAAGGAAGCTCTTCCCAATCCGTAAAACTCATAAAGTGGCAGTGTAAGGTCGTGACAATAAAGGACCAACCTTGAAATAATAAAAAGATCTATCAAGAATGACTAGTCATGATTAATGAGGCCATGGAGCCGCATGCTTCGTAAAGTTCCGCTCATCATCCGCGCTCAAACTCAGTATAAATACTAGATATTTGCTCGTAAAAGTACACAATCTACATCGTCTTCCTACAATGAGCAAACCGTTAGACATTCCACTTCATCCAAAACCGGTATATTTAAATCTCCCTATTGTCTCGGGTAGAACACGTCATACATACAAAACCTTCGTTGACGAAGATTCCAATGACAAGTATAACGCCTTTAAGGGTGTTAATAGTAAAATGGTAAAAGACCTTCAATGGCAAGGCAAGAACTTACCGATTCTTTATCTGGAATTTCACTGTCACAGTTCTACACTAGCCACTGTTTACGACAGTAGGCCAATACCGGGGGAGACATTTGACAAAAAGAGGCATAGTCCTGCTATTTGCAAAATAATCAAGACCCCCCACAGGCTGTATTGGACTTACACCTTGAGGTTCCACGGTTTCATTATAGAAGCTTATTCTCATCGAGAGTACCCTATCACTGACTTTACATGGAATGGTAAAAGGTATAGATGGGTTTATTATGGGATGTTGCATTGGCTTTCGTCGCTCGAAGAGTTTACCTATTCTTTGTTCTTGTTGGATGAAAAACAGCCTTCGTTGGCAGATGGTGCTGTCGGTGGTGCTATAAGCGCTGAAAACCCTTTATCGGGTAGCACTATGTCGGCCTTCTTTTTTGGAAAAGCCAGTAAGAAATATAACACTAACGCAACACGGTTCAACTCCACAACCAAACTTGGCCAATTGACCCATACGCAATGGATGGTTCCTTTGATGAAAACCGTGACATCCCTGCTTTCCATCGGCTCAGATCACCCTGTAGAATCTTTGGGCGACGTAAGTCTCGAACTTAAGGTGTTTTTGATTATGTCCATGATTTTTCAGTTCGAGGAACAGGAGAAGGCTAGCGAGGAAAGAAGCAGAGGACGTAACAGGGGAAGCGCATGGAACTGGTAAATTACAAACGGCTCTTTTCTTTATTGAGAGGAGGAGCTTATAGGATAATGCTGCAACATTCGAGGAGTTTTTAGTCTTCAATCAATGGTCATTGTGCATTTACCCCTTGACCAGAGCCAAAGGCCCTACAAGGTGAAATCGTGGATTGTACCAACTCATAGAGGCACACTCAACATCGTAATCCCGAGTCTGGTCGACGTCGACTTCACCACGCACGGGTGCAGCTGAAGGGACTAGCCCAAACAAGCATCTCGCCACTTATCTGTCGCCCCCAAATTAAAATTCAAAAAATTACATATATTTATTCAAGATAGACGGCCAACCTCTTGAAGGACCCACCTCTGTGATTTACTTGATTCTTCAAATCTCATGAGCCGAGGTTTTCATAGCTGAAATGTGTTACGTATGGTTGTTGATCTTCGGCCTACGTTAAGGGAATATCATCTCTTTGTCTTCGTAGCCACTAGGTATATCGTGGTAAGGTCTCAAATAAGGCCGATTTGTAGAACGGCCAACTGTAGATGGGACATCAGAACCAAACACCCAAACAGCTCTAAAGCTAAGCAATACGGCGAGGACGCCCACTATGATGGGGTATACAAGGGCAGCACCTGTACAGGCTGCTACCATGCATGCAACTGCAACGAAGGCAGCTGACCACGGTGAAGGTTCATATTGCAACTTCAAGAGCATTGGGAATAAGAGCAACAAAGATGGCTAGTTAGTGTTTCGAGTATGACTTATTATAGGGAAGATCGCGAGTATGGTTGCTAAAGTTCGTTAAGGATATTAGATTTTTACTCGATATTACACAATGTTTTTTTATTTATAAATAGAGAAAAAATATCTGGTGACCGTTGGTTAATTTCCGTGTATCACCATGTTTGCGCCTACAGCAGAGAAGGCTAATCGAAGATACGTCTATATCTCCAGACTAGTAGGACCCACTTTGGCAGTAACTACACATGATTCATAACTTGAGTCCTAACACGAATTGATAAAGTAATGAGAATATATAGCCCAGTGACATATGTGACAATTCCTGGATGTTCACCCCCCTGCTGAATTATTTTTTATCAACAGATGGATACGGATCACCCATCGCTATTAGAGGTTTTAAAGCCGAGTAAAAAAGCAAAAGTTGTAAACAACTTAAAATTCCCACTGCTCCTTGGTCTGCTTTTGAAGGGCTCCAGCAACCCGCACTACATTCACTTTAACAGAGGCATAATGTATTGTCCAGGGGACCACAAGTATCAATTTTTTCGGAAGCATTAGAGAAAGCCATTTTTCCTGAAATCCTTGCTAATAGAATCGTTTGTGTCCCTCATTATATACAGTCTCAAAGTTAATATCATCAAAGCATTTCCCCGAACTTCATGGCCCTCCAGAAATCTTCATTAGCAGTGGAATGTACCAAATAAGTGAGAGGTCCATGACACTTGAGGGTTTCCCCAACAGCTCTTTTCCAAGCAATTTGGCTCCCTTGAAGAGAGCTTTCTTTGATTCTGGATAATAATCAGCTTTTTGTACCTTGTGATTAACAGAATTCCCATCTTTGTACTCAAGACCCATTTAACTGTAACAATGTCGGCCATCGAGATTTGAGTATCAACAATGCTTTTTTATTTTCGAATGCTCCTCAGGAATCCCATTCAACCTTTTGACAACCGAGGGCTATCTCTCTACAGCGTATAAAATGTTCTCTGAGGCTACAAGAGCAGAGTGGTTAGCGTTTGCTTGCATTGGACCCGCCCCAGTCATTTCAAAATATGGAGTTCTAATGCTCTATGCACTCGGGGCAATTATATCCGTAGCTGAATTTTCTGCCTTTTTAACGGCAATTCCTATTTTGGAGGCCCTTCAATTATTTCTATACTATATTCTTACCTGTAAGGTAGGGGAAAGTGGACAGAAAAGAAATTGTGAGCTCTCAAAAATCCCGAAAGAAATTTCGCAACTGGTCTTGGCTTTTTTGTTCAGGAGTTTCTCCTCCCTGGCTAGAAATGTAAGGATATGTATCCACAGAATCCTAGGTCTCAAATGCCCCATTACCTCAAGAAAACCCCAGCAACTTTTGCCGAAGTGCCGAGATCGTTGCGTCCCCTCAGTTTTAGTATGTGGGTGAGGCAAACCTTTTGGCAAAAGAATATAAGAGTTTTTGTGGGGTAACATATTATTTGATAAGTGGGTTCGTTGTGCAACTATATATTATGCTGCAAATGCCAGGCATTTTCTTAGAGTACTTGAATATTAGAGCAAATGTCGTCAATTCATTCACAAGATTCAGAGTACAAAGACTTATCTATCAGTTCCAACGACCACGAGCACCCGAACATTAGAAAAATTCACACCGTGGGTGACAACAATGAATATGTAATGATCGGTCATAAAAAGTACCTCAAGTCTGAGTTAATGGAAGCATTTGGCGGTACTTTGAACCCGGGGTTATCGCCTCCACCAACGCACAACTTCGCCAACCCTACACCCTTAGGGTTGGCCGCCTTCGCGTTGACGACTTTCGTGTCATCGATGTATTCGGCCGGAGCCATGGGGGTTAAGACCGCCAACGTTGTGGTTCCTCTAGCTGCCTTCTATGGAGGAGTAATGCAAACTTTGTCGGGTATTTGGGAATTGATGGTGGGGAACACGTTTGCTGGAACAGCCATGACTTCTTACGGTGGGTTCTGGTTATCTTACATGTCCATAAATATTGAAGCTTTTGGCATTGCTAAAGCTTACGGAGATGATACCGAACAGTTTGCTAACGCCGTTGGGTTCTTCTTATTGGGGTGGGCAATTTTCACCTTTATGTTATTTCTATGCTCACTTAAGTCCACTGTTGCTTTCTGTGGAATGTTTCTTTTCTTGGTGTTGACGTTTACTTTGTTAGCAGCTGCTTTCTTCACTGGAAAACCCGAAGTAATGAAGGCTGGGGGTATTGTCGGGGTTATCACTTCATTCATTGGCTTTTATAACGCCTATGCCGGTACAGCCACCAGACAGAATTCTTATTTTGTCCCCCGCGCTATTCAATTAACCAGAAGGTAAGTTGAACTTATGCGGCGACCTCCCAGTTGTATTCCCTGGATTTATTTAGTAAATGTTATATGACCACTCTCGAGTCCCTAAGAAAAGTCAGTCAGGCGATGTATAGCAGTCAATATTTGACGCCGCACAATGCGTTTTGCTGCAAAATAAACATAACTAGGCGCGACTGCCTGTTTGAGCGGGTGCGAAGTGAATTCACTAATCAGCGGGTATGAATACGAATATAAAGAACGTCAGTTTAAGCACCGCAGGTATTGGACAACAATCGCTCACAAAATAGACATATACAGCTTCATCGATTCATATCTGTGTATACTTAGTTCGAGTGTTAAAGCCTTTTATCGGTTTCAACACAGATCAATTTTTGAATAGTTGATTCTGTGAATTTTACTATTGAATTTAATCCTATAACGATAGAACAAGAAATTTAATTTCAAAACAATTTTTAGTCTTGAAGTTTCCAGTATCTAGTGTCAAATGAATCATTTTTCTGTATCTCAATTCGACCGCAAGTTTGTTCTGGAAAAACGTGATATGAAAAGTATTAGTCAACCAAAAAAACCGATAGGGAATGTTCATTCTGCACATGTATTTTAATGAGTTTGGCTCGATACAAACTTGGGGATTATAAGAGACTAGAGATTCATCTATACTAGTTTACACAAACAATCCTCTAGTAAGGGATATAAGGGGTAATGTGGTCTACCAATCGATGACGACAATCCTCCTGTTTCCATCTTCACCATGCTCTCTTTGGAGGATAGAAATTCCTGTACCGTATCGGTCGTATAAAGGCTCACCGTCGTAACCTTCTAGATCACAAACAGACTTCCAAGTGGCGTCACGGCTGTAAATCGAGAACTTGTGGTCTGCCAATGGCAATAGGGCATACACGGTGTTGTTTCGGCATACAAGCTTACCCCGACTCCCAAATAATGGAGCGTGTAACCCATTTATTGATTCTTTGACCCATTTTCCGGAAAATTCCCGGTAGTAGTGATAATATACCCCATCTTGCCGACCTAAAACGTGTACGCCGCCTTTCTCATCTACAGCTTGACCTTCTTGATTCATGATTCCCGAATCTTTTGGTATTTCCATCACAAGAGTGTCCTGTGTCACATCAACAGGAACACGAAGTTGCTGATGCGCAGAATTATACCAGCATACCCCATGGTCGTTGGAGTAAATGTAGTGAAGATCGTGGTTGTTTTCGGGCCCGTTGGGACCAGCTTGGCTGGTAGATGACCCCACAACTCCGACTCTGTCCTCCACGAAGTCTCTATATGTCCAGGTGACGTGAATAATGCCATCGTGATAATCAAATCCGTGCAAATAAGCGTTGTTCTCGACACCTTTTATATAAGGAGAACAGACAGTGGTCCACTTACCGGTCTCAATGCAATATTTCAAAAGACAGCAGTCGCCAAGACCGGACCGTCCCTGTCTGAACTCAAGGAGGAGATCACCATTGGAAATTCTTTGAAATCTTGGGTATGTTATCTCATCGAATTCAAATGGGGCTCCGTCTGATTCCAACACTCCCAAGACTCCGGAAAAAGAAGAGACGTCCCAACCCGAATCCAGTTCTGCTAACCCCTCAATCGATTTCCTATAGTGGATAGCATCGCCATGCATGTCCCACGCCATATGAATAGTCCCATCACCACTAATTCCCATAGAAATAACGTTGTGGCCGTCATCTTTCCTCTGAATATAGTCGTGGAAAAAAAGGAAATCCCAGTCCTCATTTTTCCTTCTCCCAATTCCAGTAACTCTTCCATCAGAGCCGACCTCCTTCTTCACGGGTGTATATAAGACGACGTACTGGAACTTTCCAAACGTCACCAATGCATCCTGTTGGAAAGAACAGCAGTTGATTCTGTAGCCCTCAGGATCGAAACCAAGCGGAACGATCTTCATAATTTTTTTCTGACTTACCCGGGCAGAGAACAAAGTCGTAAAGTAGATACCCCAAAAACTTTATATGTCGTAGCTGCACTCCGCAGTAGACAGTTAAGGGGTAGATCGACCAATTGAGTAAAGGCTCGGATTGGGGTGGGTGGCTCAAAAGTGTTCCGGACCGAAGTGGGGCAAAACTATCAAGATGGGCGATGGTGATTCATTGATCCGATCAGTAACAGCTCAAAGTGCAAAAAGGGGACTGACTGGTCATGGGGTTGCCAAGGTATAATCTGCATTCTAAGCAATAGCAGCGGCGACTGCTGGGAATCTGTCCCGAGACAAATGCTATGGAAAAGTAATCTGTTCTCGGAGAAGACCTCCGAGTTTCCGGTTTCGCTCGAGGGAGGAGAAGGCATGTTTAAACTTTGGCTACATTCGTACTTAATTCCGTAAAGCCCTACTGTTACATATTCTGGATGGGGTGGAGAAGTTCTATATTTTAGGAAGCTGTTTATTCACGAAACGAATTATTACCCAAATTATAAAACATTACAAACCTTGGCTTACTTGGACACCCCCGAAATATTCTCTTGGTGAATAACTTCGACTTTGCTCAAGTCGCTCCCCAAGTCATTTTCCACTACTGCATGTTCAGCAGCTTCCAAACCGGTGGTGACATCTTCACCAAATACCTGGGCGATTTCTTCCAAAGCAAGACCCTTTGTCTCAGGGAAAACAAAGTAAACAACAGAAGCTTGAACGACTAGCCATATGCACCATACAATATAGTACTTCCAGGTAATAGCATTCATTGCAATGGGATTCACGTAGTTATTGAAAAGCATAATGCAGTTCCCTGACAATTGGTACAAAGTAGAACCTTGGGCTCGTAAGTGGAATGGGCATATTTCCATAACATATGTCAAGGCTACTGGTGACACAATGTGGTAGAAACCACCAAACAAGTAGATCATGGCCACAACTCCACTACTAAGACCTTTATTCTTGAAGTTTTGCTGCTGATTGAGAGCGGAAAGAATTGTCCATATTATGTAGGAACCACACATGAGTAAAAAGCCAGTCATGAACATCTTTCTTCTCTTGAACCTGCCTACAAGGAGGCCACATCCCACTGACCAAAAAATCCCATACACTGCTAACCCAATATTGATTTTAAGTTGGTCGGTTGGCTCAGTTATGCCAATAGAGTCCAAGATGATGACCAAATAGTATGCCGTTAAGGCATTACCACAAAGCTGAAGCATAGCGGGGACTGTGCAGACAATAAATAAACGTCTAAGGCGTTGTTTGGTTTTGAACCATTCAGTAAACTTGCTGCCGATCTGGGCTTTTTCTTGTTCGATAATGGTTTCGATTTCCGCCATCTCAAATGCCACTAACTTGGAGGACTCATCTCCTCCAGCATGGTACTTGACAAAAAACTGTCTTGCTTCTTCAACTTTACCCTTGCTAATCAACCAACGTGGGGATTCAGGTCCAAAAGTAACGATAACCAATTGGATAAGTGGGAAAGCACATTGCAAAAGAGAAGGAATTCTCCATGACCAGTTGCTGAACTTCAAAGAGGAAGTGTAAGGACCCCAGGTCACCAAGGCCGCAATGAAACTACCCAAGGGCCATGAGGCCAACAACAATCCTGTGATGGCCGGTCTTTGGGTGGGATAAGCGGTTTCTGATAAAAGTGGTCCGGCAGCAGCAGACGAGAGACAAGAACCAACACCAAGCAATATTCTGGCTCCTGTAAACATCCCCATGTTCTTGGCACACCCTTGGATAATGGCACCAATGGTAACCACAGCACAGCCAAGCATCACCACCCTTTTCCTTCCTAGATAATCGATGATCCACATGGCTATAGGAACAGAACATAGCGTACCAATACAGAGCCCATTGGACATGGTTCCAAGAATCCCACCTGTGGGGTGATCAAAAAATGACTGCCAAGAGGGAAGACTTTGTAAACCATTCATACTTGAGGCATCAAATCCTAAGGTCACCTGGGAACAAATTGATCCAAATAAAAAAAGGTCAAGCTTCACCAACCACCAATGCCTGTACCACGGTTTTTCGAATTTGGGAATGACATCTTGAAGCTTCAAAACTCTATCACCATCAAAATCTTCAAGCCCCAAATCCGAAGCTTTGAAGGCCTTCTCACTATAAGTCAAACCCGCTCCCATTTTGAAAGTTATTGAATGCTAATAGTGTACAATTCCAGGTACCAAAGGTCAATGTAAATTTTTAGATTAGTTATATAGTCAGTCCATCCACCATTATGGACGGCTAATGATTCAGCGAGATGGGAGTGGAGGGTGGAGGGTGGAGGGGATCACATAGATCTACCCAAAACTATGGTATTATAAGTATGGAGCGCATAGATTTTAGACGCGGAGAACAGCATTTAAATATTGGTTACGGCGCCCCTGCCCATGTTCCCCACAGGGTCCAACCGCAAAGATACTCGAGTGGGGCACGAGCATCGGGGACCTTGGACGCTAATCAGGGAGAAGGGTATCGATCACCGAGCCAAAGCTCTACTGCGGCACGCACATAATATAAGGATCTTTACCCCACATATTGCTATTACAAAGACCGGAAGGGACCTCGGAATTCGACACAATGTTGCAGACATGACTTATCAATAGCGGGAACCACTGTTCGTTCACCATAAGTTGACAAACTTAAGTCCTGACGCCATAGAACAAGGTAGATTACAACAGCAACAGAAAAAGCTTGGTCCACCAAGACAAACATTGGAGTGGGGGGGCTCAAGTGCATGGGCTCCCTGTGTGGGACAGCCAAGAACTCAATCTGTTGGCCAAGTCAAGCCTTTCATCAAGCGACTTGGCTCTCCGATTCTGTTCCTGAATTTCCATGTTGTACCTCTGCGTGGCCTCTTTGGCTCTTCTGGTCTCTCGTTCCTTTCCAAGCTCTTGCCGTTCTCTGAAACTTTGTATTTGCCATCCAATTTCCTCGTCGTTGTCTCTGAACTGTTGCTCCAAATAATCAAGGGTTGAGGAATACGGATCGGGCAAGTTTGCCAAAAGTAGTTGCCCCAACATCGTGGGGGAAACCCCTCTGGAGAATGAACACACAGTACATTTGTATAACTGGACCGTTGAATCTGTGAGCGGGAAAAATTACAGAGGCAGTTGATGAAGGCCATATTGGTGAAACGGTCGGAATTTGCACAGGTGTGGTCTGATGTCAAAACCAGTTGCCTGAAACAAGCGGTAGTTCCCTTCAAGAGTTCCACAGCGGAGATAAAATTGCTCACTTGAATTGTTTCTGTGCCAGTATTGGCCATAAATCTGATATTCAGGGCTTCGTTTGCAAGACTTTTGACATTCTTGAATTGGTAATCGAACTCAACAAAGTGGTAATTAGAAGGTAAGAGATAGTTGATCTCCTACTGGCCCCAAATGGCCAATTGGTCTAATTGTTGAAAAAAACCAATCCCGAGACTTTGCCTGTTCCGCCAACAATGATGTTTAATGTCTGAGCACCAAATTAACTGTCACTACGTGACAAACTTGGCCGGTATTGGCCAATTTTGATATCCAACTTGGGCTTTCATGCGGCAGCTCTTCGTTTGTTGTATTCATCGATAAACAAAGACATATCATGGAACCTCGGGGCAACAAAATCATTCTTGACCACCAAATTGAACCCGTCAATGTTGATTAACTCGGGGTATTGGGTGTTGAAGTCGATGTCACTCTTGAGAAAGAATAACGGTAAATTCACTTGTTGCAACAAAGTAGCATAATGTCCTGCTTTCAGCTGGGTAAAGTATTTCATCAACGAAGCTTCTTCTATCTTCTTCAAAAACATCTTCTTTCTGATCATCAAGGCATCAATACCAATACCATTATTAGCCAAGAACTTTAAGTCTTCTGTGGCCGATGTAGTTGAGGGACTTCAACTGTTTGTTTCCGTACAACACTAGACAAAATAGCGTACCTCATGTGGTCCGACCTCCTGTAAACAAAAAGCAACGATCTGGCAGTTGAACGTATCAGCTGAAACCTTTGTATCGTAAAACTGCTACCGGCATACGATTATATGGTGCAATGGGAATGAGCACAAACTGCCCCATCAAACGCTTCGGTTAAATTTATACCCAAGCTGGCCCCTATCCTTCTTAAAGTTTTCCCGCTTGAGTGCAGCAGACAAAAAAGGAAACGGAGGGATTAAGGGAAGCAAAGGCACAGCGACAAAGGGAAGCAAAAGCACGAAGGGAATCACAAACATCGAAAAATCAGAACCTCAACCAATCTCCAAAGAACCAGAATCAACCCCTGAAGGGCGGAACTTCAAGCAAGCGGCGATGAGCACCATCTGACCGAATGCCCTTGCTTATGCGTCGCTTTATCTCGCCGCGCATCTTGGGTTAGCAATCAAAAGTTTCATCTGGGAACGTCGGAAGACCAAGTATAACGATATAGTGAAAAAAAAAAAAAAACAGCCCGAAAAAGGAAATTTGCAACTATCGCAGATTCGGTCAACTATTGTCCATTGTATAATATTTCGGCTTTGGAAAATTTCATGGCGGGCAAAAGGCACTCGAGTCCCCTCTGCTGAATAGAAATGGGGCTGAGTACCTTCTATGTATTATCTCCCTACTCTTTTTCCCAGCGACGTCTAACAAAAAAAGAGGAGGTGTTTCTCTCAAAGGCTCGTATGTCTTTACTTCTTCTGATCAGGATGGAAAGCATGACATAAGACCATACGTAGAGACGAAGAGACACCAGCAGCTTTTGCGCCACTTGAGCATCTTTGGTTGACTATCACCGTCACTCTAGCATCGGTAATTCAGGTGACTTTGCTCCTGAACTTCCATTGGAGTTTTGATAATGTATTTAAGCTAAATAGATTTACATTTTGTGCCGGTGTCTAAACTCTAGCTTTGTTATTCTAAAGCATTTCCTCTGGTTCGGTCCACCAAACGGAAGCTTTTGGAACAGAAAACCCCTTTCTCACTTCTGGAATCGTGATCAAGTTTTTATACCATTTAGCTAACAATGGGTATTCCTTGATATCAATCCCAAGGGCCTTAGAACCTAAGACCCATGGAACAGTAACTATATCGGCGATCGAGATGTGAGTTCCTACAAGATGTGGGCCATTTGCTTCGTTTCTTCTCAAATGCTCTTCAAGAACCCCATATAATCTTTTGGTCTCAGTGGTGTACCTCTCTATAGCGTAAGGAATCTTTTCTGAGGCATAAATTGCAAAATGGTTAGCTTGTCCTTGCATTGGACCAACCCCCGACATTTGGAAATAGGTGAGCTCCAATTCTTTATAGTAATCGGAGCTATCATATTCGTAGCTGAACTTTCTGTCCTTATCATAGGTGTTAGCCAAATAGGTAATAATGGCAGCGGATTCACTAATGATGGTGTTTGTGCTTTCATCAACTAATGTAGGAATTCTACCATTGGGGTTCAATGCAACAAACTCAGGTTTCTTCTGGGCACCTGTGAAAATATCGATTGCGATAGTTTCATACTTTAACTTTAACAATTCTAAAAAGATAGAAACTTTTTGCCCATTAGGAGTAGCGCCAGTGTACAATTTGATAGCTTTTTGCTGTTAGGATCGAATCGGAAAACGACGAAAAGTTTGGACAGACATACCTGTAGACATGGTTAGTTGATTTTGTTTAAGTGTTGTTTTATTTGTGATCGTGTAGTTGTGAAGGATTACATGCTCCTTTTATAATGCTTGAACTCAAAAATAGTAGGGCCAAACATTTTGCCGGTTTTTGTTGATTTGTAAGGTAATTGAAAGCGTTGATTTGTAAGGTTGTTGGTTGATTTGTAAGTCAATTCGCAGTTTCAATTTATAATATTAATAATGCACCACATTGTATCGCATTCTGGAGGGGAGATAGCGGTGCTGGGTCGAGGGAAAGAGCAGCGTGTTGGGCTTGAACTTGAAGGCGAAAACAAAGCGACTTTATGAGCTGGCGCAGTAGCTTGAAAGTGAACTAAGGCCAAAATCAATGGTTGTGAAAAAAAACGATGGATAAGACAAAGTTCAGCCCCAAAAAAAGAAAAGAATGTTGCACTTGTACGCAAATGACATCTCACCAACGCGGAACATGTGAGGCCAATTCCGATAAAATTTATACTGATTCAATTGGTTAGACGAAAATGATGAAATTTTGGGTATGTTTATTATGAACAAAGCGGCAACCAGACAAGTTTTGCGAAGAAAGGAAAAAATACAAAGTTTTCCGGATAGATATATACTGTATTATTAATGGAACTGATTATAACCTGAATCAGAAAATGAGATTCAAGTAACCACGAGTTCATTAGCGAATTCCCGAAAGGCCAGCGAATTAGCAATGAGGCAAAATCACCGACTAGGATGATACTGCGTTTCATGGATGGGTGTTCGAACAAGTCATCCCCGTTATATGTGCTTGAGGCAGTGTAAATCATAAATCGTGCAGCGGGGTCCATTTGGGGTAGCTCCACTACTTTCAGGACGCTCCTATTCCCTAAACGCCGAGTCAAAGTTACTGCTATTCCGAAACTTACCCCAGATTTTTCCAAGCTCGGGGGCAGGACCAGGACTAAACCTTATTCCGTGCAAGAATTGGCTGGTCTAGGGTCATTTTTCTTGACGCAGCCAGATTGAAAATGGGTAAGCGTAAACATCTTGTGATTTTTGACTTGTGTCTTTACTGAGTATTTTACAAAGCTCTAGCTTTCCAGCCACAAAGTCTTCGAGTACCTCTTGATTGAATAATGTACTCTATGGATGACCTTATCTTCCTTTGGCTCTACCCCACGAAACATTTATTGTTCATGGCTCTGTCGTTTTGAGCACTACCTGTACCCCACCTTAAGGCTATTGTGCTGGCACAGAAACAGCAAGTCTCAATACCCAAGTGGGACAGATTTGGGGTAGGCAATTTCTGGGGCAAACTAGTGATTAAAGGGAGTGTAGTAATGATGGAGGTTCCTCGTAAGAGGGCTTGGGGTAGCAGGAAGAGAGCCAAAAAGGATTCGGCAACAACAGACACTGGTGACATTAACTCTGTTAAAGTTTATAAACCTTTGTATTCGACATGGTGTTAGATTGTTGCGGAGTTACTTTTAGCCATCACGCAGGGTTGCCAGAACTTTACCAAAAAGAACATGAAACAAGCCCATTGGGGAGATGTTCATGCACTACGTAATAATAACGCTAGTTTATTTGAGTAAAATAAGCTCCAAGGAATTCAGGGTTTGTGGAGAAACAATGTACAAATGTTACAGGTATAAATAAGCCAGTGGACCTCTCCTTAAATGAATTATTCAATATCATTTGATTTGGGACGGGTCTTGTTTCCACAATCTTGAACCATGTCTGAAGTCGAACTAAAACCTACAGAGCTTGAAAAGTCTGACATGGCTGACGTTTCAAGTCTCTCTCCGGGCTCAGAAGATAATGCATGTTACGAATTTCTTGGGATGTCTGGCGAAAAATTGCATCTTGCAGTATCCACCATGTGTGGAGTCGGGTTCCTTCTTTTTGGTTACGATCAAGGGCTCATGTCAAGTTTATTGACTCTTGAACCTTTTAGAGCACGATTTCCACAAATCGATACTGTCACCTATGGATTCAGTAGATCTGCATTCCAAGGTTTCACCATTGGGATTTATGAAATTGGGTGCATGTCTTCCGCTTTATCTACCATATACTTGGGGGACAGATTCGGTAGAGTAAGATTGGTCTTTGCTGGGTGTGTCATTATGATGATAGGGGGCGCCTTGCAGTCTTGTGCTTATCACGTTGCACATTTGATAGTCACCAGAGTTGTTGCTGGTATTGGGAATGGGTTCATCACTGCTACGGTACCTGTTTGGCAATCGGAGATCGCAAAGCCTGAAAAAAGAGGTAGATTGATTTGTCTTCAAGGTGCTATAATTGCAGGAGGTGTTGCGGTTTCCTACTGGGTTGACTTTGCCTTTTACTTTACAAGGAACATTGAAGGCCACGAGCATGTGTCTTGGAGATTCCCAATTGCTTTCCAATGCGTATTCCCACTCATCATGATTCCATTTCTCTTGAAATTACCGGAGTCTCCAAGATGGTTGATGAGAAAGCATAGAGTTCACGATGCTAGAAAAGTGTTCTCTGCTTTAGAAGGTCTACCTGCTAATGATCCTTTGATCGATGAAGAATTGGAAGAGATCCGCAGTGCTATCCGGATGGAAGAATCTGTTGGTGCTGATAAATTTTCGTTGAAAGCTTTGTTTACTCAGGGTACTAAGAGAAATTTCCATAGATTGAGTTTAGCTGCCTGGGCACAGCTACTTCAACAAATTAGTGGAATAAACTTGATTACGTACTACGCAGGTACTATTTTTGAGGAGTATATCCACTTGGATCCTCTAAAGTCCAGAATCTTGGCTGCCTGTAATGGTACAGAATACTTCTTAGCTGGTTTGATTCCACTTCTATTCATTGAAAAATGGGGTAGACGGCCCTTGTTATTATTGGGGGCCAGTGGCCAGTGTCTTTGTATGATTGTGTTGACAATATCAACTTATTATTCAGATGAAAAATGGGGCGGTGCACACACCGGTCCCCCAATTGTTGCTGCTGTATTCTTGTTTGGGTTCAATACGTTCTTTGCTTTAGCGTTCTTGGCGGAAATGTGGCTTTTACCTCCCGAATTGACGTCTTTGGAAATTAGAGCACCATCTGCTGCTATTTCAACCGCTTGTAATTGGATTTCCAACTTTGTTATCGTCATGATTACCCCTGTTTGTTTTCAAAGTATTGGGCCTTTCACCTACACTATCTTTGCTGCGATAAATTTCTTGATTGTGCCAATATTGTACATCTTTTACCCTGAAACGAAGGGTAGATCGTTAGAAGAAATGGATTATATCTTTGCACAAACTCCTATCATGCAACCCTGGAAGGTTGTCGGCATTGCAAAGACAACACCCTATCGTCATGCGGGATTACATAATGATGATGTTGAGCAAGGATATGAGGAAGAAGACGAGTCTTCTGTGAGCTCTAAGCCCCATGTCGTTCATGTCGAATGAGGTGGGCAGTTCATGATATTCGTTTTAACTCATAAATTGAACTTTATGTCCCCAGAAGATACCTAAAATAGCTTAGATAAAGTAGTCATTATACGTGGGCGAAATCCATACTGCTTTTAAAGCCTCTCTGACATCTAATCATGTCGGGAAAAGAGAGTTAAAATTTCCCTAACGGAGGCTTCCCGTAACCAGTTCGGGACCATTCCGCAAAACTTACTTCCATATGCCAAATTCGGTAAGACGCACCTTATCGTTTTTGATATCCGGTCAGAGTACTTGACCGGAATTGTGTATGCAAATGATAAGAAAACATAGCACTCCGGAGCGGAACAAACCCGATCATATAAGATAAGGGCCACAAGCTGTATTTAAAACATGATATGGGCCTTGGAAGTGGCAGAGAATCCACAGATATCAAAGTCATTGCAATCAGAGATGTACCAATCCACAGAAGTCGCCCCATTGCCAAAAGAAGTCAGCGTTGATGAACAAAAAGGTACCAAGTACGATTTTTGCAGAGACTTAATCGGCTACGGCGAAGAAGGTTTGAATTGTGAGTGGCCTGAAAAGAAGAAAGTGGCAGTTTCTTTTGTGTTGAACTATGAAGAAGGTGGTGAGAGGTCTTTACAGTTAGGAGATGATACCTCGGAATATACTTTGTACACCAGTTGTAAACCAGGTCCTTTCCCAAACAGAGCATACGAAGTGGAAACTGAATATGACTACGGTTCAAGAACTGGTGTTTGGAGAATCTTGAAGTTGTTCAAAAAGTTCAACAACAGAATCACTGCTTATGCCGTTGGTAAAGCATTTGAAAGAAACAGACCAGTTGCTGAAGCTTTTGTAAGGGATGGCCATGAAATCGCCAGTCATGCTTATAGATGGATTCCATATGACGAATTGTCACCAGAAATGGAAAAGGCTTACATAGTGAAGCAGCTAGAAATTTTGAAGGAAACTACTGGAGAAGACGCCCCCGGCTGGTACATGGGTAGACTTTCTCCTCGAAGCTACGGTTTGATTACTGAAGTTTACAGAGAACAAGGTAAGGAATTACCTTACCTTAGTGACTTCTACGGCGATGATGTGCCATCATGGATTGATGTTCCTGCTGAAAAGGACTTTCCAGAAAGCGAAAAAAAAGGTTTATTGTTGGTTCCATACTCATTCGACTGCAATGACTACAGATTTTTGAACACCAACGGATTTAGATCTACTCAAGCTTTTTACGATCATTTGAAGAACGCTTTCGACACTTTATACGAAGAAGGCGGTAAAATGATGACTGTTGGTTTACACTGTCGAATCATTGGTAGGCCAGGATACTTCGGTGCTTTGAAGAAGTTCGTTGAATACGTCAACTCCAAAGAAGATGTTTGGGTTTGTTCGAGATCTGACATCGCTTCTCACTTTAAGAGTAAGTATCCTTACAAACCAAAGAATTGAGAGGTTGAATAGTTTTTTATTATTACATTATGTTATGCACTTTTCTGTATGTTCTGTATGTTTTCGAGAATGTGGTCCCAGAAATCTGTGTTGGAGACTTCCAATGATTTGAAGGAAAAATTTGTGTTTCCTTTGAGATCAATATCTGGACTATTACGTTGTTCTCTCGTGTCCATCTCAGTTAATATGCGATCAAAAATGTCGCTATAAGTCTTAGACTCCTTCCACCTTTCGGCGAAAACATACAACAAGCTGGAGCACGCCCTAAGATCGTTTTGAATGTTGAAAAAGTCAGGTTCACCTTTGTAATTCACATAGTAGATCATAGTTATCCCCGCTAAGAAAACGGTGTGCAAGGCGATGATACTGAATTCAAGGATAGAATCTCGATGAAGCTTTCTGTAACTGGAACATATCCTTCCAGCCGCGAAACAAGCCTGGTCCAACAGCTGATCACGTCGTGAATGACTCCTTCTCATTATCGTTGGTAATAATAAAATTAATCGTGCCCTGTAGTACAGAAGATCAAGAAAATCATAACTCTCCTTCCCTCTCATAACCATGTCAAACTTCTCTCTCGACGGAAGACACCTGTACCAACTATCAAGATCTGCTTCCAAAGACTCAAAAGTGTCTGCTATAGGGATAACATTGTTCAGGGCGTACAACAACAAATGGATCCTGCTCTCTATCATTCTAATTTTTGTAGTGGCCAGGATCGTCGTGAGCAGTGAAATGGGCTGTTCTATGTTGGGGTCAGCTTCCTGTTTGAGTTGGAGTTCAAATAGATAGTCAAAGTCGTGCTCGGTGGGGTTCTCAGGTAAATCAAAACCAACCGGAAACGGTATATCTATGAAATTGTCAATTATGGAGCTGGGTCTCCCTAAAGACAACGAAAGTAGCTTATCATAGTTGTACGCAGACCAAAAAAGCCTCTTGGTGAATTCATAATGCCAACAATTCTCTCGAGTCAAAGTTTGTTTCTTGTGGTACCCGAACTGTACTAATCTTCTCATAGCAGAACCTATTAAGTCCCACGCCGACACATGGAAAGATAAGTAATAACTTCGGCTGATAAAAACCGCCATAAGCAAACTAGCTTGGATCTGTTTGATAGGTGTCATCTCTACCGTGGTCAAACTCTTCAACGCTCTTTTGAAGTAAAGTTCAGGATGTGGAAAAGTAGATACCTTTAGCAATTCTGTGAGGCGACAACCAATAGCTAGGGCTACATTCAAGATAAAGTTTTCCCAGCCATCTCTTAATCTTCCATCTTTGACTTTCACTTCGTTGAACCAAATCTGATCCACAAAGTAGCCTCTGTTATGAGCCATACTGAAGAACTTCTCTAGAAATTCACTCTCAATTCTCTTGGGCACAACTTCATCATCATCCATAGGCCCTTCCGAGATAATAGGTGGTGTCTCTTCGTATTCGCCACCCATCAATACTTTCTTGATGCTCTTGACAATGCTTATAACGGCAAACGTCCCGATATACTCGTTGGACTCGTTGGAGGATTTGAACATTATATTGGACAAAACTTCATTGAACATGGATTCGGAAAACACATGACTGTCAGACAGCTCATCATCCTTAAACTTTGCAGAATTTGTGGGTGTACCATCCGGTGAAAAATGTGGGTCTATAAGGAAATTGATCAGGGTCGTACTAGGTGTCATGGCAGAATTATGGGGCCTCGAGTTGGAATGTCGGGATAAATCGGTCCAGCCAAGTGTACTGTTGTTTGCACTATGAACATGGGATTGCAACATGTTGACCTGGGTCTTCAAGTCGTGGTTCTGGTTCCTCAAACTCATTATTTCTTGTTGCAACATTTGAACAGTGGAACCTAGAAGCAAATCAGATGCAGCAGTGTGATCTCGAGGGACGTAATTGCAAAAAACTCTGGCTAAGGAACAGCCTTGGCAAGGTTGAAGGCCATCACATTTTCTCTTCTTTTTCTTGCACCTTTCACAGGCCATGAAGGTCCTAGACCTCTTTTTATCGCCCGATTCCATGATGGTTAAAATTGGAAAGGAATTCGACCGGAAAAACACAATATATACTATCGTGGATAAGCCTGTACTTATCGGGTGGTAAAAGTCGTGCCCTCGTAAATGTCGCTTGAAAAGAAAGTCGTGTGTTCGATAAACTTTTATTAAGTATATATAACTTCTGAATCTAACGGGTATGTCTAACATGTCTTCCAGTCCGTCTCTTTCTCCCAGCCGTATGCGGCACGATAAACTGCCAACTCATCGAAATGCTTCCCTATGATTTGCAACCCCACAGGCAACTTCACCTGATCGTTATCTATGGCAGGTAAAAACCCCACTGGTAAAGACAAAGCAGGGTGGCCGGTCATGTTGAAGATTCCGGTGTTTGCATTTAAGCCCACGGTGTTCTTGATCAATTCAAGAGGACTTCCATCTCTGATACCATGTGGTGGAGCCACAACCGGTACAGTGGGGGTGATTAGGACATCAACCTCACTCAATGCCTTATTATATTCATCTCTGGCTTTGAAACTCAAATTCATGCACTTCGTGTAAAGACTTGGGTACGCTTCTGACAAGTAAAGACCATTGATGATGCCGTTCTTTGCCGGAACAGGGGTTTTATCAAATTGGTCTTGGGTCAAGGGAAAAGCATTGTCAACAGCTTTGGTAGACTTTAAAATTCTACGACCAGTGGCCAAACCAATTTTCTTGACGCTACCACTAACTCTTTGACCCACCATCCAAATATCTGGGGCGATCTTGTGGTAAGGAACAGAAATTTCCACCACTTCTGCTCCCAATTCTTCGAATCTCTTGGCGGCTTCCATGAACTTAGCCTTCATATCGTCTCTCATAGTAGGCACCTTTAAGCTTTCTTTCAAAATACCTATCTTCATTCCCTTAAGGCTTGACTTTTCTGTCAATGCTTTGTAATTAGGAACTTGGTCAATGGTGGGTGCTGCGTCCTGGCGGTCATCAAACCCATCTTGACCAGCCATAACCTGCAACATCAAACAATTATCTAAAACCATTCTAGTCATTGGTCCGCAATGATCGATGGTGGTTTCTAAGCTCCCAATTCCAGTGTAGGGGCACAACCCGAACGTTGGTTTGAGTCCCACAATCCCACAATGTGCAGCTGGCACCCGGATAGAACCACCCTGGTCTGCGCCCACACCTAATTCGATCTCCCCAGACCCCACCAAGTACCCAGTTCCAGAACTCGATCCTCCGGCCGAATAACCATCGTGGTACGGGTTTTCGACGTTACCAGTAGATGCAGTATTTGAAGAAGTACTACAGCATTGGTTTTCACATGTGGCCATTCCTTTCACCACACCTCCCGCTTTCAACAATCGGGTGACAACGGTAGCGTCAGCTTCGGGTACAAAAGGTTCGAAGGCAGCGGTCCCGAATATCTGAGGCACACCTGCCATTTCAACACAATCCTTAAGACAAATCGTTTTCCCGGCCAAGGGTTTCCAGTCCGAAAGTTCGGGCTTGGTGTCTTCGATCTCCACCTTGTAAGCCCAAGCACCTTTGGATTTGTCTGCGGGAAGATGAATATTCTTTCTGGGGAACCGGTCCAAATCAGTGGGTTGGAAGTAGTCATCCATAGCAATGATTTTTCTTGCAGACGTATCTAAAGCACGAAGGATTTTGAAGTAGTCCTCTATTTCATGATCTCTGAGCTGCAACCCCAATTTGGCTGGTTGGGCTTGGAGATCTTCGACAGTGATCTTGCAATCTTTGTCTGCTTCTAATGATGTGATAGACATTGGCAATTGAGTGGAGGAAGCAACAGGAAGAGGTGGTATCTGCTTATATCCACCAGTTTTTATTCCCAGGACCTCTCCTTATCCCAATAATTGATAAGCTCTGGGAATTACATGCATGTTTTCCGTATTCCTATCTTTTGACATTTTTCCCGACATTTTCGGAATAGCGCCGCCTACTCTATTTGAAATCCGGGGGCTCATCTGGCGGAACCACTTCCGCTCTACTTCCGCTTTATGTTCCAACAGATTGGTGCCTGCCTGCCATGTCCACAGATCTCACGTCATGACAGCCTCGTTTATAGTATTCAAGTCTCTAACCAGAAAGAAGCTTTTTCCCAACTTTGAAGATGTCACTGGAGACGAAGTATGAGCTAACAGACCAAGCACAAAGACTGTTGCCCCGAAAAACGTTATTCTTAATGCTTGGGTGTTGCACAGCATCTCTATTTGTATCGTTCTTTGATCAAACAGCGGTGACCACATCCATCCCATCCATTGGGAAAACATTGAACAGCTCCAGCTTGGTAAATATCTGGGTAGGTAGTTCGTATTTAATAGCAAATACCAACTTCCAGCTACTCTATGGCAGGTTTTCCGATATCTTTGGCAGGAAGCAAATCTTTTTGTTCTCCTTGGGGTGTCTTTTGGTGGGAAACTTGGTAAGTGGCTTTGCCAAAAACAGCATCATGTTATTCATTTTCAGAGCTATTAGTGGTTTGGGGGGTGGAGGCATTAATTGCTTGGTAATGATAACTTTCTCCGATTTACTCACCACAAGAGAGAGAGGGAAGTACTTTGGATTTGTTGCACTATCGACCTCTCTTGGGAACGGGATAGGTCCCTTGATTGGTGGGGTATTGAGTGAAAAGGCGACTTGGAGATGGGCTTTCTGGATCAGTTGTCCTATCGCAGTGGCCTGCGCCATGTTGTTGGTGTTATTTGTGCCATTCAAACATGTAGAGGGTGATTTCAAGTCCAAGTTGGTCAAGCTTGATTGGATGGGGTCATTGATGTCAATTGTGGCCACGGTGCTCGTTTTGGTGGGTGTCTCAGGCGGTGGTAACTCTTGGGCCTGGAAAAGTGCCACCTTCATTGTGCTTATCGTCCTTGGCTGCTTAGCAGCAGTGTTATTGGTGCTCGTAGAGAGCTTTGCAAAGATTCCTATGATTCCTCTACATTTGTTCACCCACCTCCAGCGGAATGTGCTTTTCATGATGTGCTTTTTGATGGGGTGGTGTTACTTCGTTGATATTTACTACTTCCCATTATATCTTCAAAATATTCGACATTGGCTGCCAACAATGTCCGGGTTAATTCAGCTACCGGGAACGGCAAGCAGCAGCATCTTTGGGATTATAGCGGGGGTTGTCAACTCAAAAACAGGACGATATGTGGAGTGTTTGTACTTCGGGAGCGCTTTTTGGGTGCTTGGGACAGGGTTGAAGATCTTGTTCGATTTCCATACAAGCGTTGGGTTATTAGTGGGATCCAATTTGATCCAAGGGCTTGGGATTGGGTTCACATTTCAGCCTACTCTATTAGCACTTCTAGCAAACTCCGAAGATCATGACAGGGCAGTGGTCACCGGAATCAGGAATTTTTTTCGTTCTTTAGGAGGTGCTGTAGGGCTTATCGTCAGTGGAGTAGTTTTTGATGCTTATTTCAAAGGAAAGTTGAAAGATGTTGACGGTTTGTCTGAAAAAGCCATACTGGCCATTGTTCTGGACGTATCCACGATGTCAACTTTACACAAAGTCGTGAGACAAGACATTCTACACAAATACCTTCAGTCGTACAAGCTTATGATGACTATTTTGACGGTATTGTCTGGGTTTATGTTCCTATTTTCGTTCTTGGCCAGAGACGGAAAATTTCTGCCTGACAAAGCTAAAAACAAGAACGTTGAAACTGATAGTACTGAAGAGATCAAACCAGTTGTCCAAACAAGAAACTGATCAAAGGTAACCAGTATGGCTGAAGACTCCTTCAACTCGGTACGTCTGTAAATACAAACCAATTTAGACAGTGTGTTACAAATACAGTCAAAAATCTAATCACACAACAGAAATCTTCTAAAACCTACACAGCTCCGGACTTAAAGAATTCACATATAAAAATTAACGGTATACACTACATATATAATCCACCACTGGACTTTATACTGGTGATGACTTTCAACTTCTCTTCATCGACATCGCTATCGCTTCTCTTCCCGTCCAAGTAGATTTTTCCAGGGTATCCCACACCACCAATAGGGTCATCAACTTCAAAAAAACCGTCCGTGCTTGTCATATACTCCCATGTCTTGGGAGTATCGTTGAAGTCATCGGGGTAAGTCTTCTGTTTAAAAATGAACCCGAAAATGGTGTACAAAACGAAACCACTAATGAAAGTGTATAACCAACCACACAAGTAAATATCAGATGCCACTTTGTTCAATTTCCCAGGATTATAAGCACTGTATAACCCAGGTATGCCTAGGACGGTGCTCAATGCCCAAGCAAAGAACCCCCAGATGTTGAATCCTTTGTAGTAGTAGTAGGCCCCGTGAGGACTTTTGGTGAACAAAGAAGGCACATGAATGTTACCCCGTTTCAACACATAATAATCGCTCAAGATACATCCTAGCAAGGGACCAACGAAAATTGAATAAGACCCTAAAAAGGTAAGGAACTCGGTAGCATTGGCAAGGAACTTCCATGGAACGATAGCCCAACACAAAAAGCCAGCCAAAATTTGACCTCTGATAATGGTGAAATATTTAGGTAATAACCCAGCCAAATCGGTGGCGAAAGGAATCGAATTGGCGAAGATATTAGTTCCAGCTGTTCCAGCAGCGAAACTGAATGACAACAAGAAAACACCACACCTAGCCCCAGCGGACCATTCATTATCCAAAATAGCATCGAATAAATCCCACAAATTCCAATAAGCAGTACCGTAAGCCCTATACATGGCACAAGTGGTCGTCATACCAAACAATAACACGACAACCTTGGCAGGAATGAACCCAACAGCCTGTGGAATAACAGTATCCTCCTTTCTTTTGGCATACCGAGCTACGTCAGGCTGATTGATGATCATTGGCGATAAGGTTCCGAAAATAGTGTTGATAACAGACATCCACAAATTACCCGTGGAATTTGTTTGAGGTGCCACTGGCCCCACGCTCCAGGCTCCAGGACCGTTTCCTCTAACGTAACCGTAAATGAAGAGCCCCAAAGTAGCGAATGGAAGAACAATAGCCTTGACCAAGAAAAACCACCGAATCTGTTTAGGATGGCACCACATCAAGGGCAATTGGATTAACCAGTAAAGGAAGAAAGCCGTCATTCCCCTAGTGGTTATGTCAGCACTGAGAGGCAACTGGTTTGCCATGTCTGCCCACTTGTACCCAAAAAGACACCTTAGGGACACATCTAACATTTTGGACCCATAATAAGTTTGTACGCCAAACCAGATAAGGGCCACGAAAAATCTTACAAACACAAAAAAGTAACCCAAGTAAATCCCAAATGCTGACCTAGCCAACACGTTATATCCAAGATGATACGAGGATCCAGCCCTGGCATTAAGCACCGTGAAAAAACACGAGAGGAAAATGCCCACTATAGAAGCACCGATAACTTGCCCGTGGGGTAATCCCGTTGACGACATCAAAGAAGCTCCAGCATTCCATTCGTTAACATTGAACGATGATTGGAACCAAATAGCAAGGTAGTTGTATCTCTCCCAAGTTCTGTCTGAAGGAGCAGTGGGTTTCAAATCTTTGTTGGATCTCAAAGTGTTGGGATCTTGTTCAGAGTCGTCTTTTACTTTCAAAAAATTGTCTATTCTTCCGAGAAACCCCATGTCGTGATATGATGGAATAACCTCAATAATACTGTGGGTATCCAAGCCGTGGGCATCCTTTTCCTTTTAAATACGAACATGGGCAAACCCACTATGAACCGGTTACCCTTCCCAGGAGAGATTAAAAAATGCAGGTCGATAAAAAATATCGATAGGATGTTTCCGCTCCCACACACAGGACAAACCGTTGAGACCGGATTTCCCTTTTGGGCTTATCTGTCTGTCAGCAGCCGATGCCGATCTTCGTAGGATTTTGCTCAATGATCGCGGCTATAAAAAAAATCATATTCATATATAGTTGTAAAGAATAACACTCATACATTCACAATGACAAAAATGTTGACTCCTTTGAAAGTGGGAGATATAACCCTTCAACACCGCTTAGTTATGGCGCCCTTGACCAGATACAGAGCGGGAAACCACGTACCTAATTCCATGATGGCAACGTACTACAAGCAAAGAACCACGCCAGGTGGGCTTATAGTGTCGGAAACCACCTGTATATCTCCAAACGGAGGTATCGCCCCCAACATGCCCCGCATCGATACAGAGGAAGCCGTGGAAGGGTGGAAGTTAGTGGTGGATGCCATACATGAAAAGAAGGGGTTCGTCTTCTGTCAAGTTAACCACTTGGGAAGAACTATTGTGCCCGAGAAATACTTGTACACGCAAGTGGTCTCAAGTGCTGCTAATAAAATCTCGGGAGACGGGTACGTGGTGCCCAAGCAGATGGACTTGGATGATATGGATACTGCTGTGGAAGAATTTTGTGTTGCCGCAGAGAATGCCATCAATAAATGTGGTTTTGATGGGGTGGAACTTCATGGTGCCAATGGGTATCTTTTGGACCAATATATTGAAGACAACATCAACACACGGACCGACCAATTTGGTGGGTCGATTGAAAATCGGTGTAAGTTCCCCTTGATGGTTGTGGATGCCGTGATCGAAAGAGTTGGTGCAAAAAAAGTGGGCTATAGAATTAGCCCATGGGATATCTTCCAAGAAGCCAACGATTCCAACCCTCTTGAACATTTTACTTATTTCTGTGAACAATTAGAAAAAAGGGGGTTTGCCTATGTCCATGCTGTAGAAGCCCGTGTGGATGCTAATGGAGGGAGAGAAAATGACCAGAAAAAGGCGCTGTCTTTGAGCCAAGAGCTTTTGACGAGCAGTGTAAGCTTATTGAAGAAATCCTTGCCCACTACACCTCTTATTTCGGCTGGTGGGTGGAATCCCAGCAATTGGTCAAATGAAGATATCGGGGTTGATGCTTTGGCGTTTGGACGGTACTTCATCAGTAATCCTGACTTACCTGCAAGGTTGAAAAATGGTGTTCCTTTGACACCCTACGAGAGATCCACTTTCTACACTCCATTAAGTGCCGAAGGATATACTGACTATGAGCCTTATCAATAGAGACAAAAGGTCTAACGGGCTACAGGTGATATAGAAATAGTTTCCATTACATAGAACATATCCTAAAAACTTTATTTTCTGGGGACCTAAGCAATTCTGTCCATTGGAGCTAAAGACCCAACCACAACTTTTCGGTCTTGATTTTAAGGGGCTGGATAAGTTCAATATCATCACTTGACTTTCCAACGAGAACGTCGTATTCGCCTGCTTCCAAGTGCCATTTTCTGTAGTATTCATCAAAGAAGGAGAGTGAGTCTTTCAAGGAAAGGTCAAACTTGACCGTGACAGATTTTCCTGCTTTAATGGGAACCTTTTCAAAACCCTTCAACTCCTTGACAGGCATGATGGTCTTGGAATCCTTGTGGCTGACATACAATTGAACGACCTCTTCACCAGCGATCTTTCCTGTATTCTTAACATCCACAGAAGCAGACAACTTATCAGTGGATTCATCTACCGATACCTTGAAGTTATCGTAGGCAAAGGAGGTGTAACTCAAACCGTAACCGAAGGGGAAAGCGACAGGCTTCTGCAATTTTTCATAGTATCTGTAACCAATGAAGATATCTTCACCGTACAAAACCCTACCTCTTTCAGTCTTGAAATTCAAGTAAGCAGGGTTGTCAATGTTCAAGAAGGGGAACGTCAATGACAATCTACCACTAGGGTTGACGTCACCAAACAACACATCGGCAATGGCATTACCGGCTTCGTTACCACCGTACCAAGCTTGCACTAAACACTTCGCTCTCTTGATCCATGGGAATTCAACAGGGGTACCAGACTGATTGACAATGACCGTGTTTGGATTGGCTGCAATGACTGCAGATACCAAATCGTTAGTTCTCAAGGGCAATTCCATGTGCTGTCTGTCATAGCCTTCACTTTCCCATTCTTGACTCAACCCAATGGACAACACGACCTTATCCACTGATTTTGCGATCTCTGCAGCATGCTTGATCTCGTCGTCTGCGTTGAGCACTTTGGCACAACCAAAGAATAAACCACCTCCTCCACCAAAGTCAACAGCTTCTTTGGTGCCAGCGGTGAAAGTCGGAGCAGAACCAAATTCAACTTTGACCCTGTAGGTTTCGCCCTTGTTCAACTTGATGGTGTTCTTTTCTTCTATGGAGCCGCTATTAAAGAAAGCTTCACCTTTGGTTTGTTTAGTCTTGTTATCAACTACCAAAGTGTCATTGACATAAAGCAAAGCGGTCCCCCAAACGGTGACTCCGAACTCATATTCTGCAGTTTCTTCAGCCACAAAGTCACCTTCGATATCAACGTAGTATAAGTCTGAATCGATTTTATCGTTCTTATAATCAGCCAAAAAGATGTTGAAAAAATCGTAGTTCATTTCGTCGAATAACTCCCTGTCCCCCTTGAAACCAACCGGATTCTTGTAAAACTTCATGTTGTACCCTTGGTCACCAGTGACGGGGTTCTTCAATTGAGTAGCCAAAGTTGGCAAAGTTTTGAAACCATAAGCACCAACGGTGTATTCAGGAGCCTCTGACAACTTACCACTAACACCATCATAAACAGTAGTCGTGTAGTAAGGTCTCAAGGCAGCTGATCCACCACCACAGTAGGCAGCGTACTTGGCATTAGGACCAATAACGGCGATCTTTTCTGTCTTGCTCAATGGCAAAACGTCGCCTTCGTTCTTCAACAAGACAATTGACTCTCCAGCGATCTTCCTTAACAAAGCGGACGTAGTCTTGTTGTTGTTCTTGGTGTCTTCAGGTGCGTTCTCAGGGATGCCGCTCTTGGCACAGAAGTTGACCAATTTCAAAACATTCCTGACTCTAGCATCGACATCTTGAATGTTCAACTCTCTGGATGCAATCATATGGTTAATAGCATTGACGGTTCTGTGAATCGTGGGTCCCGGCATCTCGATGTCCAATCCAGCTTCAATGGAAGCCTTAGAGGTGTAGGTCCCGTACCAATCAGACATCACTGCTCCGTCCCATTTCCACTCATCACGTAAAATCTCTTGCAAGATCTTCTTGTTATTGGAAACATGGGTCCCATTAACCTTATTGTAAGCAGTCATGAAACATTGAGGGTTTGCATACTTCACAGCAAGTCTGAAAGGCTCCAAGTAGATTTCTCTCAAAGCCCTGTCACTAAGAACCGAGTCCGAAGCTTGCCTTTCATCTTCCAAGTCGTTACACACAAAATGCTTAATAGTAGCGGCGATGTCTTCGTCTTGGATACCGTTGACAATGGAAGCAGACGCATGGCCCGCTAAATGTGGATCTTCGGAGAAAGACTCGAACCCTCTCCCACCCAAGGGACCTCTTTGCATATTGGTGGTTGGACCTAAAATGATATGAGCACCTTTATGCTTAGCTTCGACCCCCATCATTTTACCACCTTCGACCAAGAGGTCTTTGTTGAAAGTAGCAGCAAGAGCAGTCCCACAAGGGAAACATGCTGCAGGGATACCGTCGAAGAATTTGGTACCTCTGGTCCCGTTGGGGCCATCGGACATCCTAAGGCTGGGGATTTTCAATCTTTCCACCGGTAAAGTGTGCCAGAAGTCTATACCGGCAAGCAAGCCAATTTTCTCTTGATCTGTCAATTGTGACAAGGTATTTTCAACGTCAATCTCAGCCATTGTGATTTCTTGAATACTGAACAAAAAAAAAAGGTAGAGGAGAAAGTTGGCTATTTAAGTGTATTCATAAACCAGAAAATCCAGTCCTCAACATTTTTCGGAAGCGGGCAAGTTGCCGCATTGAGATAACGTTACACAATTTCGGGGTTTAACACAAAAACTCCTGGTATAAACAAAACCCACATAAACCCGAAAAAACCATACAACGTGGCCTTTTTCTAGCCTCCAACACCATGGGTACAATCCCCAAGCATTTCTACCACCCGAGAGCCATTGTTATCCGAATCAGACCTTTTCTGCTCACCCAATTGACTGTGTAGACTCGATGTTTAATTTTCAATTATCCGCAATTCTGAAATGTGGGGACAGCTCCCCCGTCAACGGAAAACGTTCATCTTCCCCATAAAAACCTACCAATAGGGAATTTTAGCCGCAGAAACAAACGTGTCACTTTTCTTGGGTATTGGGGAGACTACCCTTTGCACCTTAGGAAAAATGGGGGGGAAGCTGTCTAATGAACTGTCATTTCCAACATCACCCAATTTGGAATTGTTCCGCGATGGCCTTTTTGAGCCACAGCATCACCACCACCAACTTCCACCCAATTGAAGAGGCGGGAATGTTGTCCCTGTAAGCTGGGCTAAATTGATGCTTGAGATCGGATTTTCCCAATTTTCCAGCCATCTGCTTCAAAATGTGGGGGGACGTGTTTTCCCGGTGATTAAATCTTTAGTGAATTTCGCAATAAGAATAGAATTGGAATAGTAAAGGGCTATGGGAAAAGAGAGCATTTTAACCTCTTTTTGCTTGGCGTTTGTTGAGAAGCAACTTAAGGCTTGGGGTCCACGGTATGCAACAGGTGTAATACGTGGCCCAACGAGGGCAAACTATTTAATTCTTTTTTTTGGCGCCCTGATTTAAGCCTCTGTCGGAAGAGTCATGGATGATCAGCTGATTTCGAATTTAGGCGGGGGCGGACTCATTGATTACAGGGCGCCATGGGGTGTAATCATACCGAAAACTGCAGCGTTAGGGGGTATGGTATTCCTAGACTGTGAAATTTTTGCAGTGTTTGTCATATAGCTGTCACTATATAACCCTTCTCCAATTAGTCGAATAAGGTGCACTGCCAGGAAGTCAATAAATCGTTCTTTGTAGTTGATCTGTTCACCTTGTTAGCGACGTTTGGTGACGAGCGGTCTCTTCTTTGGGTTGTTTGGTAGAGGCCGTGTAACTCATTTGCCGTAAGACAAAAATAGCCTATCGGCCCAAGAAGTACAACTATTTAAATTGCATGAGGGATTTTTTCTAATTCTAAGCTTAATTTGCCCAAGAACGCTAGTAATTGTAAAGTTTATATAACTCAGCTACCACCACATAGGATCAAAATTTACAAACATGTCAGAGTTTTATGATATTTTAACTGAGTCTTCAAGAATCTTTTACATAGAGTGGCAGTCCAACCCCCATCCTTACGCGTATCAGTCAATTGGCCCTGGCACTAACGATTTTAATGTTCGTGTTCAATCAATACACAAAGATGGTGAAGTGCTAGACACAATTTTTCTTGATACAACTTTGAATGCTGACGACTGGTTGAATCAACGTGTCCTCAAGTGGAATGCTGAAGATGATGCCCGTGAAATAGTTTGATCATGGGTGTCTGAGTATTTCAACGGCTTCAGCTGGCGTGAAGTGCACTTTCTTCTATAGTTATTGTGGAACTAAAAATAACCTGCACTGTTTTGTATAGTTGCGAGTCATACTTTGACTCGGTAACCTATTTGTCACCCCAAAAATAAAATAAAGATAAAAATTTCGCATATGTATTAATAGCAGTTGCGATCGCACCTAGATGTACTTCATCAAGACACAAGTTCTCTGTCCAACGATATGGCATATAACTTATCGTCTTCCAACCCACGGTCCATGTGTAATCATCTCATCCTTGCACTATTACAGGATGCATCAAATATACGACGGGTTCATGATCGCAATAGTAATGTTCGACTACACGTTTGGAGATCCTCTTCTGTTTAGACTTTTGCCCCTAAAATACTACTTCTCAGCACTCGCAAGGCCGACAACTGTGTCTTCACACGTTCTACGGTAATACATTTGACCATAAAATATAGATTCGACACCTCACCAGAGAGTTTAACCATTCCTGTTGTTGTTGTCGTCCCTGCTTCTTACTCTCCCAGACAAAACATGGTCGATCGCATATTTGACAAAAGCCTAGTGCTCGTAACGTATGCGCATTTAAACAAAAAGAGCCTATCGGCCTCCAGCAAAATTTCAATACAACTCTTTTAAGCTTTGCTGTATGGCACTTTTAACGTAGTTAACCTATTTGAATAAATAATTTTTTTAGTCTGAGATTAATTTGCCCAAGAACGCAAGAAGTTATGAGGTATATATGACTTAGCTACCGTCACATAGATTCAAAAATTGCAAACATGTCAGACTTTCTCGATATTTTATCTGAGTCTTCCAGAACGCTTTACATAGACTGGCAGTCCAAACCCCACCCTTATGCGTATCAGCTAATTGGCCCTGGCAGTAACGATTTTGACGTTCGTGTTCAATCAATACACGACAATGGTACAGTGCTAGACACAATTCTTCTTGATACAACTTTGAATGCTGACGACTGGTTGAATCAATATGTCTTGGAGTTGAACGCTGAAGACAATGCCAGTGAACTCATTTACTCTAGTAGTCTGAGTTCTCAGGTTGAGACTACCACACTTTCGACAGCTTCACCTGATGCAAGGCACACTTTCGACAAGCGTAGTTCTTGCGGCAAATTCTGCAATTATAATGCGCACTGCAATGCTGTTTGTCATAAGTGCAAGTCATACCATGGCTCAAAAGCTGGCCACTCACACCGCAAAAAGTGCAACTTTTGACTAAATCTCGAAGTTCTGGTGTTGTTCTGGACACGGAAACTTTTGTTATATAGATTAGGTATCTATAATCAAACTTTTTATTGGTTTTTTACTCTGGTACACAAACTAATTGTATATAATCAAGCGTTGGGTGAGTTGCAAAAGCGAGTTTTTGTTGCGAATACCCAAGAGAGGAAGCTCGTCGAAAAGAGTTTTGTGGGCCTAAGCAGTCTTAGCCCGGTACACATTTGAACATCCCAGATATTTTGACGGTAACACCCTAACCTCCCACTCTGGTGGTTTTAGCAGCCAAAATCGATCCTACTTGAAAACAAAAAAGCGCGCGCCTACCAAAACCATCATCCAATGAGATCCCGCTGGATTCGTTTTCGCACAAACTTGGAGGTGTTTGAGTACTCTACCATCGTAAGGTTTTTTTTCTTACTTAAAAAAAGCTTTCATTCTTTTTCTATCCATCAATACAAATACAATTCATAATGGCTTTTGATCCAGAAACTTTCAAGTTCGACACTCCTCAATTCGACCCAAGGTTCCCAAATCAAAACCAAATTAAAAACTGTGCTCAATCCTACGTCGATTACCAAAAATGTGTCGCTGTTAAAGGTGAAGATTTCGAACCATGTAAAATCTTCTGGAAGACTTACACTTCTTTATGTCCTGTTGACTGGGTTGAAAAGTGGAACGACCAAAAAGAAGCAGGTAAGTTACCTTTCAAACTTGATTAGATAAGTTCTCACCTTCATGATAATCACAATTTCTACTATTGTCTATTACTATTAGATTCATTAACGAATGTCAAAAGATATTATTTACATTTTTTTTACTTGCAAGAATGACTGAGTCCAAATACACATACATCCCTTGTTCGAAGTTGTTCGATTTTTACATGAACTCATCCTCGAAATTCTCCAGAATCGTCAAGTTATTGTTAACATCCATGTTCTGTTCGGTGAACAAATCAGCGTATGGATCTTTAGCTCTTTGTTTTTCAAGCTCGTACGACTTGGCCTGATCTCTCTGTTGATTCTGGAGAAGCCTTTGGTGCTCTTTCTTCTCCCTTTCGTAGTCCAATATCTTCACCTTTTCGGTTTCAATAAATTTTTCAGTGGATATCTCGTGTTTGGTTTTGTTGAGCCTATTCAAAATAGCGTTCTCTTTTTTGGCAACATTGAACCTTCTGATATGCTGTGGGTTCTTGAATGTCACCGTACCGATGTCCTTCGACCCGTCACTCACCAAATTGTCTACTGGCGTGTATATGATGGTGATGTTGTTCAATTTGTTGCCCTTTATACTGCCATTTTTCGTTAACTGGCCAATTTGGTTGAGTAACTCGCTGGGTAACTGCAAAGTCTTAAAGCTCTGAAGTCTTTGTGGCTCTTTTAGGTCGAGGTAGATATGGGCAGAGCTATGCTTATCCACATGGAACCACAAATTCTTGGGATGTGAGTGTCTAATAAGTGGATCGTTCTCTACTTTGTCTCTTCCCATATAAATCTCATACTCAATATCTTCGAAGTCATCGCTGACCTTGGCTTTGTAATAATATACCATTTGGATGTACACGAAAGCAACACTAACAAAGACAACACAAACAGAAACTCAAACACAATGTACAAAACACAAAACTGTGGTACAAACGATTGATTTAGACAGATTCTTATGTCAGCCTTGCTAACTCCTTCTGGTTAAACGCAACGCGATTTTTTAAGTTGACAAAAAATCTAGACATTTCAGTTTCAAACATCAATCCTTGCATTTCATTCCTTTACCCATTCCTGTCATTCCTTTTGAAGGCGTCCATATTTTCCTTCACACCCACTACACTCCTTTGTAAGTAACTCCACACTCCTTTATAAATTCCAATCAACCTACTTTTACGTTCCTTCAAATGATGTCTATCGATTATGAGTCCTTAATTGAATTTGAGGACAGTTTAAATGCCACCAATTCCAAGGACACTTCCTTGACTTTAAAAAACCTCGAGCTCAAGATGGAATACACCTTAGCGGTTCCCCTGGATGGGACAGCTGTCGCTGCTGAATATGACATTGACCAAATATTCGAAGATTACGATTATTCTCATGACGAGTTCACCTCATGCAACAGTTGCGGCAAGGCCATCAGTTGTGGTGATACCTGCTGCCTTCAGTTCATCAAGGAGTCCAAAATCAGCTCCTCTTTGGAAAAGAGCTTCTGGTTGTCGTTCTTGAATAACCCAACAAGAACTATCAATACCATGCCAAACTACTCCCAGTTCCTATTCTTACAGCAAGGAATTCCATATCAACTCAGATCTGTTATCTGGAAAAAATTATTTCTTAATAATTACAACGATGAGGTTCCACAAGCTTCCCAGTTGGTCTATACGAACTTCCAACATTCCTACAACTCTGAAACTTCAGATCAAATCAAAAAGGATCTCAACCGAACTTTTGGCATCGATTTCTTTTATGACGATGCAAACAGCAAAGAGTTGGAGATCATCTTGAACGTTTATGCCAACTATGATGTGGAGTTGGGCTACTGCCAGGGGTTGTTATTCTTGGTAGGGTCGTTGTACTACCAGTTCAAAGATCCTCAATTGACTTTCCATTCATTGATAACTATAATGGAATCAGAGACTGAATTGCACGACATCTTCACCCAGGAACTCATGTCTGTCACCCTCGATAGATGGTGTGCTGAGTTCTGCAATACTTTGTCCAGTATCGACAACGAATTATATGACCACTTGTCAAGTTTCGTGGATTTGAAAGTATTCTTATATCAGTGGTGGTTGTCGTTCATGTCTAGTCATACCCCAGATTTTTCCATCATTAACCGGATCATGGATTTCTGTCTCATACAGGGATGGAAAGTGGGGATGTTCAAGATCTCGGCCGGGTTATTGCTCATCAACAAACCCATATTGATGACCTTGGTGAAAGAGGACGAAGAAGTGGTTTACCAACACTTGTTGAACGAGTGTAAATGGGGGTTGGCTTTGAAAGACTTGAACTCATTTTTTGGCGAGTTGTTGTTTTCGTTCGAACCAACTTTGTTCATAAAGAAGGAATTGAATAGACCCATGAAAACTCACAGAAGAACTTACTCTTCAATGATGGATAAGTTCAAGAACTTGAACATATCTTCTTATTCATTAACACAATCATCGAACTCCAATGCTTCTGTATTCTCCAGACGCAACGATGGTACAGCCAATGCAGAATTAGAGTCCATTTATTCCAGCGTCACCACCGGGTCTTCCACCTCCGGCTCGCCCAATAAGTTGGTGGATTACTTGAAATTGCCATTTTCCAGCCCTTCATACAACAATTCCAACCAAGAAATAGTCAAGCAGAACAAAATCATGAAGGATTTGTTGTTGAGATGCTTGAACTCTCTTGATGATGAGGACTTGAAAAATGAAATCATCGAAGCCATTTAGCCATTTTTTCCAATTGTTTTGGGCCAACTCCCTGAATTAAAAAAATCCCTCCAATACATGCATGAACCATAACTTCTATCTACTTCTCTGGAAGCTGTCTCTCATTGCCCAACAACTCCAGTATAATAAATGCTGGTATCCGGGTAACCTTCCCATTTGTCATTTCTGGCGATTCGCATTTTGTGATCTTGCAGAAGAATTTTCTCAACGACTACCAAAAAAAAACTATAACGAATTACTTTTCCGCAATCAATTTATCATTCATACCTTGCACAATTTGCCGTTGTTGGATTCATAAACATAACCAGTGATATCTCATCAAACGTAGCAAGTACATTGACGCAAAAAATCTTGGACAGAGTCAATTAATCATCAAATTGAGTCCGCGTCGCAGCTCCTTAGTCAATCCAAAAACATCGAAACATCAGTAGTGGCGTGCTTTATTTCTAAGGTATTCCATCTCAATCCGTTTCCTTAGTCAACTAACACCGTGAGTCTTACCCAAGGTTGCCCCACGGGCCCTGAATCGAAGATAGTGAAAAGTGTTGTAAACCAAGTGTATATTTTGGTCACCAATATCTCAGAAGGTAATTGTCAAGAAACACAAAATCAGATAGATTACATTTTACAAAACAGCAATACCTTCGTCAAAAGATCTTATATTGCCAAAGTTTTAAGTTCCGTACGGTTGATATACTACCACGAGAATAAATCCACTGATCTTTGCCCCGTTGAACGTTTATTGAAAGCCATCTTCGAGGACAATTCTCATAACTTACTTTTAGAACTCGAATCTCAAAGGCAGTATCTTGAAACCATCTTCGAAGATATTGATATATTTGAGTTCCTTGAAAGATTTCAGTTAGGCCCATTCACTGCATTATACTTCTTAGGATCTTTTGTGGCTTCGTTTGATAGTGAGTCCAGAGCCAAAGCATACCAATTTTCCAATAAGTTCCCTTCTAGCTTTGAAGTTTCTGCAGGTTTTGATTTTGGTATATTCCTCAAGTCAACTATCTCCAACAAGAACTTTCCTATTTCCTGTAAGTTGAATATTGGCCGTGCAATCAAAGCCCTCCAACAACTTGATCCTTCAACCTTTGAAACGTTTGATTTTGAAGACGAGTTACGCCACAGTTTACCATCAAACATGTCATTCAGAGATATACTCAACGATGTTGGCAATGATGCCAAAGGCACTTGGAACTTGAATAATATTTTGTCCACTTTACTTCAAATTGACCAAAAAGAAATCGACTCAAGTTTAGCCATACTCCTTTCGGAAGTGTTGATTCCACAGTCCCAAAAATTGCCTTCTGTTATATCCTCTATAACTGCCCCCAATTCATTACCGGAATCTACGGCAAAAGGGTCACAATTACAGAAAGCCTTCAAAGACATCGATTCGAATGCAAATTATAGTATCAATTGGTATTTGGTGTTTTCCAAAATTCAAGAGAACTTGTTCGATTCTGCTCAGAGGAACATCCAGCCTTCAATGTCGTCCATTAACCAGTTCATCACAAGTATCGATTTCCAGCCTGGATTATTGGACATTGCATTGAATTTTGACTGGTACTTTAGCAAAACCTTGTTATTTGCAATTCATTCTTTGGACCCAAAATTGGGAGCTTACGATATAACTTTGTCCCCATATTTAACTAGGTGCTTCGGTGATGATTCAGAAACTCCGATTGAAACCCAGTTGGGCAAGAGAAATGTAATCTCCTTCATGAATGTCGGAAAATTGGAATTGATGGTGATGAATACCATAAAAACCAGTAACCAGCAGCAATTAAAAGATCCAAGGTCAATGGAAAGTCAAATTTCAACGCTTTTCGATCACCACCTTCATACGTTTCCCGAGTACATGCTTTTAGCTGTCATTATAATTGTGACGACTTCTTCCACCAGTGAGACCCCTTCATTGGTCACTTCAATATTGACTCCTTTGTTCCAATCTTTGGTGACTCGCAATAGCAAACTTTTGAACAAAGTGTTTGAAAGCTTCATCGATTTGGACTCCGACCTCTGTTTCCAACAGTGCTTCGACTACTATAATAGCAAAAAATCCACTGATTCCATATTGAAAATCATGAAACCGGTTATTGCTTTGAACTGCTTTGATAAGTTATACGCTTACTTCCTGAATATTCAGTTGACTTTCGGTGTGACGTTGGCCATACTGTCGACTGTCTTGGGAGCTGATTGCAAGCCTCTATTGGATTCGTATCCTGATAGGGCAGCAATGGCTCAATCAATTCTTGAAGTTTTGGAAATAAAGTCATCTGAAGATAGTAATGCAGCTCCAGACAGGTCCAAGGTTTTGGGTGTGTCGACTGTGTATTATCTTTTGACGTTTTTGAATAAGAACGCTGGGTCTGTGGACGCTTCGAGGTTCAAAAACTTGCAATTGCAGCTTTTGACCACTTATCCTAGGTTGATAAATTTCGGTTGTGGTCACGATGAAGCCATTTTGATCAATGACAAAAATTCAAATATGTTCACTGAACCTATTGAACAAGAAATGAAGAGTTACTACTCCAAAATGTACAATAAAGAGTTGGATATTCAGGACATCGTCAATATGTTGGTCACATTCAAATCCAGCGACGTACCGCACGATCAGGATATCTTTGCTTGTATGATTCATTCTTTATTGGATGAGTACAGATTTTTCTCGGAATATCCGTTGACTGCGTTGGCTTCTACTTCATTGTTGTTCGGTGCTTTATTGCAGAGAAAAATTATACAAGGAGCAACTTTGACGGTGGCGTTGAACTTTATCTGGGATTCTTGTAACCAACCACCTGACTCCCACCTTTTCAAGTTTGCCGTCCAAGCATTGTACAACTTCAAATTGAGGTTGCACGAGTACCCGAACTATTGCAAGCATTTACTTGAGTGTAATTCTTTATCGACTCACGCAAAAATGTACCAAATAGTGAAAGACGCTTCTAATGGGATTCCATGTGACGATGGTTCAGGCAGGCCAGATTCCAGTGCTTCTAGTGGCGAGCCAATGGTCAACAAGAAGCTCGAGGGAAAGGCCGGCCCAAGGTATCAATCTATCACGATCAGTGATTTCACTATAGGTGCTTCACAACAAGAGAAACCAGACGAAAAGATTAGCGACAAGTTACTTTTCTATTTCAACAATCTTACGGAGAAAAATTTGGCCGGGAAACTCGCTGATATCAAGGAACTTTTGACAGAACCCTTTTACCTTTGGTTTGCTGATTATTTTGTAGGTGAGAGAGTTAAATCAGAACCTAATAACCACAAGTTGTACTGTGAACTCATAAGGAAATTCAATGATCCCATTTTCTACGAGTACATATTGAGTGTGAGTTTGAGAGAGGTCAACCTTTTGATTAAGGATTTCAGAGATACTTCTACCGATAGAAATCATTTGAAGAACTTGGGTGCTTGGCTAGGGCAAATAACCTTGGCTTCTGATAAGCCATTGAAAAGAAGCTACATTTCCCTTAAGTTCTTATTGGTGGAAGCTTATGACTTCAAGACTTTGAACTTTATCATTCCGTTTGTCTCGAAGATCATAGATCAGGCTCAACATTCCAAGATCTTCAACATTTACAACCCTTGGATCTTGAGTATCTTGAAAGTGTTTGTTGAACTCTACGAATGCGCTGACTTGAAATTGAACCTGAAATTCGAAATTGAGCTTCTTCTCAAGTCTTTCAACAAGAAGGTTTCGGATATCGAACCTTCTCTAATCATCAGAAACCACAATCCCAACCCGGCTGCTTTAGCTGTCTTATTCGGTCTCCAAGCTAGTGCTGAATCTAATTTGAGCTATCCAACCAATGGGTTGGTTGGTGATTTCAACAAGTTAAATTTGGATGTCGCCCAACAGCAGATGCCACAGGCCCAATTCCAAAGCGCTCAGCTTCCCCAAGGCCCTGTTGTACAACAACAAATCTTACAGCAGCAAGGTATGGGGATACAGCAGCAAAGAGGCGTGGAAGATGCATCAACTGGTGGATTTCCTGGGGCTTCAGGCCCTCAACCACCTGCATCGCAACCTCCACCAGGAAACTTCGATACTTCGTTCAATTCTTTGGTGGGAAATACCGCTTTCACTACCGACCCCAATCTTAGACGTGCATTCCAAGCATCTTTATCACGGGCAGTTCGTGAATGTCTTGTTCCGATTGCAAGTAAGGCTGCTGATTCTGTCATCACCACCACGGAAGCTTTGGTTAGAAAGGACTTTGCTTACGAAGGTGATGTGACGAAATTCAGGAAAGCCTACCAAACTTTGGCCATACGGTTGGCCCAAAGTGTCATCGGATCTACTGGAAGGAAAGTTCTTATTGAAACAATTGAAGCTTTTATGATTCAATTGTTAACTCATCAGTACAATCCTAACGATATAAATGTGGCAGAATTGGGCTCTGCGATTCAATCAAACGTGGATTTGTGTGTTGATATGGTGAACAAATTCGCCATGAATCTGATCCTTGAAGCAGTTGAACAACGGATGAAGTTCAGCGTTCTTGAACGTGAAAAGGTCCAACCAGGTCAGCAGTTTGCGGAACCGGGTTCTGATACTTACGCTTTGAATCTCCCACTTCCATTAGGGTTGAGACAGGAAGGACTCACTTCGGCTCAGCTTACCGTTTATGACAACTTTGGCGGTAACGTGACGCGTCCCGAAGTCACCCCAAATGCTCCTCCACAAGCAGCACAACCCCAGGTACCAGTGCCAGTAGCTCCTACTGGGACCGTCGACACGCTGCAGCAGGTTCCAATTCCCGCACAAGTGGCAGCAGCTGGTGCTGGTCCAGTGACTGTTGGTGGTGTAGCTGGGCAACCACCTCAGCTTGCTCCTGCTGGATTACCCCGTGAAGAATCGGTTGTCATTGTGGATCAGATTTTCAATGCCATTGTACAGAGTTGTGATAAGGCAATCCAAAGTCTTGGTGAAATCAAGGAGACTTCATTATCTGAGATTCCACCAGACCATGTCATTGTACAATGCATTACCAACGTTTTGAGTCTCTCTCAAACCAATGCTTTAAGATACCCAGAATTGCTCTTGAAGATAGCTCAATATGCCGTGAATTGCCTTTTCACTCAAACACATGAAAATCCGATTAGCAACGATATATTCGTTGTCATTTTAGACAAATTGTGTGAATATTCACCTTCCACTGCGAAGGATGTTACTTGGTGGTTAGTGCATTCATCTGATCAACGGAAATTAAACATTCCTGTCATGCAGTCTTTGATGAAAGTGCAATTGGTTCAACCATCGAAATTGGACTCTTCTATCAGCAAACTAATCAATGAAACAAAGAATCCGTCGGTGGTGAAGTTTGCGTCTACGTTGTTGTACAATGTGTTTTCCGAAAAAGATTTGAAGCCGATTGCCCAAAGATCAGAATTCAGTAACACCATCAAGGCTTTACTGGATTTCAAATCCGATGATGAACAGGCCAAAGAAGCCTTGGAAAGCCGTGACAGCTTGTTTAAATTGTTGTCTGAGGTTTCTGATGCAGCAACAAAAGATAATATGTATTCACAATTGGGATATGTATTGGCTGAGTGGTACAGACTTTTAAGCCACGGTGAATGTTCTACAGAATTGAAAACCCAATTCATCAAAGGGTTGTACAAGAACGAGATTCTTACCGACTCTGAGTTATTCAGTATGTTCTTCAAGTCAGGAATTGAAGTGGCTGTCACCGCTTTTGCTACGGAAAACGATATCAGAAGTAAAACTCAACATGAAACTATTCTTCTCGTTGATGCATTGGCATCGTTGATAGTTGAAATCATCATCAGGTTTGATAAGGGTAGCGTGAACGAAGCTATGAACTACTTCAAGAACATTATTGGAGTTATCCTTGTGGCACTTGCAAATGACCATGAGGCTCCTAACAACCAATGGAACGATATAGCATACTTCAGATTTTTCTCGTCATTGTTGAACTACTGGAACGATGCTTCATTACTTGATGCAGACAAAACTGTCCATTTGGATTCACAATTCTACAACTTCATCGCCGAGATCTTCAATGCTATCCAACCCATTGTTTTCCCCGGCTTCACTTTTGCATGGATTTCATTGATGAGTCACAGAATGTTCTTACCAAGAATTCTCGAGTTACCCGAACGGAAGGGGTACAATTCGTTGGTCAAAGTCATCACAAGCTTATTAAAGTTCGAAAATATTTACTCGGCTGACGAATCGAGCACCGGCGACGTAACCAATGTCATTTTCAAAGCTGTGAACCGGATCTTCTTGGGGATATACCACGACCATCCTGAGTTTTTGGCTGAGAACTACATCGTTTTATTATCAGCGTTACCTACCAACTACATCCAATTGAGAAACATGGTCTTGAGTGCTACTCCTAAGAACATCAAGTTAGAAAATCCTTTTACGCCAGGGTTGAAAGTGGAAAGAATCGAAGAGTTGAAGCTTACGCCCCATATCAACTACCAACCAGTTGACGACTTGATCAAATATGGGTTGAGAAAGCCTGTTGATGGGTACTTGAGAATCCCAGCACCCGGGTTGATCAAAAGTATCTACAATGGTCTCAGGTTGAACAAGCCAAGAGTCACAAAAGGGTTTGGATATTCCACAGTCAATTACAATATCAGTTTGATGAATTCGTTGGTGTTATACGTGACATTATCGGAAACACAAGATTCGGGGTCCAACACTGCGTATGGTTTCAATAGCAAGGGTCCACATGTGACGCTCTTCTACGATTTATTGAACCACGGGTCAACTGAGTTCAAGTACCATTTGATCAATGCCTTGGCCAACCAATTAAGGTACCCCAATAAGCAGACTCATTTACTGGTGGGGACCTTTTTACACTTTTTCAATTACAAAACCAACTGGATCAACAATGACACCAAATCCATAGTCCAAGAATTGATCACCAGAGTTCTCATCGAAAGGCATGCAGCAAACAAACCACATCAATGGGGGTTGACGATCTTGTTCACAGAATTGGTGAAAAATGATAACTACAACTTCTTTGAGTTACCTTTTGTCAAGTCAGCACCTCCCGAGATAAAAATCGTGTTTGATGCTTTGTTGAACAACATTAATGGGTCGTGATCAAATCTCGATGCAAAGAAAAGAACAAACCAAAACACAACAACTTGTACACTATTTGTAGATTAATACACTTTTCAGCTTTCATTCAGTCGTGTGCTTCCATTTTAGGTATTCCTTTGAATTTCTCGCTCCATATATAATTTTTCAAAACCAGTAAATCACAAACGAGTTTATTTGTCCAAACCATGTCAAGAGTTAAAAGAATTGCCAAAGAATTAGAAGAGTGTAGGCAAGATTCCCATTCCGGTATCAATTTGCAGCTTAACAACGAGAATGATTTGACTCATTTGACAGGGATATTCAAGGGTCCTCCAGGCACGCCCTATGAGGGAGGCAATTTTCAAGTCAGTATTGATGTGCCTAACGAATACCCATTCAAACCTCCACAAATGAAATTCATCACCAAGATATATCACCCCAATATCTCCTCTGTCACAGGTGCTATCTGTTTGGATATTTTGAAGGACGCCTGGACCCCAATTTTGACCTTGAAATCGTCTTTGATCTCGTTACAAAGTTTATTACAATCACCGGAACCAAATGACCCACAAGACGCTGAGGTGGCCAAGCATTACTTGAGTGACCTCAAGGGATTCAACGACACTGCAGCTTACTGGACAAAGATCTATGCCGGGGATGTTGAAGGTGCAAAGGCGGAATTAAGCGACAATGCTTTATACGGTATCGATAACGACTTGGTGTTACAATTTGAAAACATGGGTTTCCCCAGAGACAAGACCATTGAGGTTTTGAGAAGAATGGGCATCAAAAACCTCGATGGTGTTAGCAACAAGGCCGAAACCGAAAACAAGATATTAGAGGAAGTGTTAAAGGAGTGCCAATAAAGGGGCCTTTCTACAAGCATCTAGACCTTTCTTTGGTACAGAGGTTTCAGAGGCAGATCGGATGGCCAACCAGGCATAGATAAGCAGGGGGAGATGGAGAATAGGGCGAAGGGGATGGCGCAGGCCTACAAAGCGGAACTTGCTAGAGAAACAAGAAAGAGAAAGAGAGATCGAGAGGGGTTGTGGAAACCTTATTCAGGACCTGGGTTACCACCGACCAAAAATACGCCTGCGGAAACACAACCTATATGATACGAGTGATTGGCATCAGCCCCAAAGTCTCACTTTCCACCAATACATAGTATACAAGAAATCTAAATATTTTCATCGTCCCCTATCACCAGGATCTTAGACTATGGCCCGGCCAAATACGGTCGTGCACCGCACACAAATCGTCGATTAAATTATGGCCCACTACTTATGTCATCAGAACGGTGTGAAATCACACTGGCGAAGGCCAAAAGCCCGGTCGGTGCTGAAGAACCACCAAGGCTAAGAGTGTGGCGATTTCCAGCCGAGTATTCTGGCAAAAAAAGACGGGCTCTCTTCGCCCCACGCTTCACACGGTTTTACGCCACATTTATGACGAAAACTTCCGTGTGTATTCTAGGAGGCCCAAAGTATACCCTCTGTCTGGTACAAGTGGCCTCGACCGACTCCGAAGGACTCCGAAGTGGCTCAGTCGTGACGTGCAAACAACAATTTTTCACCTACTAAAATTGAACAAAAATATACCTCACGTCGCAGATAAGTTTTGCCAGGATCGAGGTTGAAAATTTTCAGTTCAGACTAGAATAACCGTCGACATTCGTCACTTTTTCTAATACAGAAACCAATGACCGTTACCACAGAGTCTGGCGCCGCAGAGCCAAAGGTGGGAGAGTCGAAGTCGGAAGTTACTAAAACTGAAACTTCAAAAGTCTCTCCAAAATTGACCCCGGAAAGGGCCAGCTCCATTGGGTGGTACTTTATCGAATCGTACTACGAGTTGTACAATAAGTCACCAGAAAATTTATACAAGCTTTACAATCAAGTTGCATCTTTGACCCACGGAGAAATTCCGACCATCTCCAAAACCGTGTACCAGGCCACCAGTAACAAGTCGCTCAAGTCTTTTTTCAGTGACTTAAAAGCCAAAGACGTCAAGAATAAAATCATAGTTATCAACGCCGATATCCAAATCAGCTTGAATGACAATATCTTGATTGTTGTCAATGGGGAATGGTCCAAGAATGAGTCATCTTATTGTCAATTCAACCAGACTTTCCTCTTATCTAAAGGCATCAATGATTCTAACTACGACATTGCCAACGATGTGTTGAGATTCCTCGATTACAACTTCAATCATGATAAAATCGTCGAAAAACAATCCACAAAGACGGTGGTTGACCAAACGATTGCCGATGGGGTTGCTGCAGAAGTCCCCGCCACCGAAGAACCCAAAGAAGCCAGCGGTGAAACCATCAAAGAACCAGAGGAACAGCCAAACGGCACTTCAACCGAAGCTGAGTCTGCCGAAGAAAAAACAGAAACCACTGCGGCTCCTGTGTCCAACGTCGCCACCACCAACGTCACCACATCATCGTCTGCATCTCCAGTACCAGAAGCAGCCACTGAAACTGAAAACTCCGCCTCAGCAACGCCAACGGCCACAACCATCTCATCGTGGGCTGATTTGGCTGCAAAGGCTAAGGATAAGACGCCAACTGTTAGCAGATCGCCTTCCGTGGCCACCACCGCCGCCAAACCTGTGAAAAAGCCTGTCCCTGCCACCATCCCACCACCGGCTCTGACCAACGGGAAATATAAAAAGGAAGACTGGTTCCCTATTTACGTTCGTGGATGTGAAAACTTGAAAGAACAAGATATTAAAGATCATTTGACCAAAAACTTTGGTAAGATCAAATTTATCAAACAAAACGTCAACATTGCGTTGATCGATTTCTTCAACGCAGAGGGCCAAAAGAAAGCCTTAGATGCCCAAAAAACCGTTATCAATGATATCACTATCTTTTTAGAAGTGAGAGAATCAAAAGCTGCAAGAAAAGATCTTAAAGTCAAGGACAAAACAAACGACTTGAAACGTAAGACCGAGAAAAAGCCATTACCCAAGAAGAAATAGATGGAGCAGGTGGTTCACGAAACTGTCTTTACCTTTAATAAATAATGCCACCATATTTTTCAGATCACTCCTGTTTCGATTACCCTTAGCCTCTTTAAATCTTTCCGCACGCTAATCAAAAAAAAAACAGGTTAAGAAAAAACTGATCTACACCACCACCCACCGCTATGAATTTCTTACGTAGGAGGAGGAACGACGAAAATTCGGACAGTGACAACGAAGGCAACAACTTCAACGAGTCCAAGATCCATAAATCTCGGAAGCCCCCAAATACAGCGTTTAGGCAACAGAGATTGAAGGCATGGCAGCCGATCATGACACCTAAGTCGGTGATTCCATTTCTATTCTTATTAGCGTGCATTTTCGCGCCTTTGGGGATCGGGATAGTCCACACGGTAACAAGAGTAGAATACTTGTCAATTGATTACAGCCATTGTGGTTCAAAAGCTGGGAAATCGTATACGGATGTGCCTAGTAAGTATACGAATCATCATTTTCAGTCCAAGAACAAAGACCCCGAATTCAAGTGGAAGGCCGTAACACACAAGGACGACTTTGGTGACGATATTTCTACGTGCCACATTCAATTCGACATTCCCAAAGACGTGAAGCCGCCAGTTTACTTGTACTACCACTTGACGAACTTCTACCAAAATCATCGTAAATTCGTGGAGAGTTACGATTTGGAGCAGCTCAAAGGAATTGCAGTAACATCGGGTGACGTTGATGACAACTGTTCGCCCTTGAAGTTTAAGGGTAAAGGTGATGATAGGAAGATCGTATATCCATGTGGGTTGATTGCCAATTCGTACTTTAACGATACCATTTCCAACTTGACATTACTCAATGCCAGAAGCAGTGAGAATAATGAAACATATGCTTTGAGCCAAAAGGGCATATCATGGGGATCCGATGTTCATCATAAGTACAAAAAAACCAAGTATAATCCCGACGATATTGTGCCCCCTCCAAATTGGTATAAGATGTTCCCTAAAGGTTACACCAAAGACAATTTACCCGATTTACAAAACTGGGAATTGCTACACAATTGGATGAGAACGGCAGGATTGTCTAGTTTCTACAAGCTCTACGGTAAGAACACCACGGAAACTTTAAGCAGTGGGACCTACGAAGTCCAGGTGGTGTTAAATTACCCGGTCAAGATATTTGATGGATCCAAGTCTTTGGTTATAACTACCAATTCTATATTTGGTGGGCGGAATCTCAGTTTGGGAATTGTGTACTTGGTTGTGGCAGTGATCTCGCTCATACTAGCGGTGGCGTTCCTTATCCAAATCACTGTCAAGCCCCGGAAAGTTGGAGATCATGATTTCTTACAAAATACGAACCGGGAGACCACTAACTTCAGAGAACAACTATAGTTCCCCCAAAAAACGAATACAAATCGTTTACCAACCAAAAATTCTGATACTTGTATATTTAACCGCATTCAAGAATCAATCGAGCCGTTGCATCCACCTGCCAATCCACTCTTCTCTTCTCCAAGCCGTTGTGATTTGGAAAATCACATTAAGTGGTTTTCGCACGGACGTTTTTGGTTCAACAAAAAAATCAGAAAATTTGTGATAGATTTATAGTAGGTTTTCTTATTGAACATTGTTGGTTGATCGAATAGCACCAGCCATAAAATCGAAGCGTGGAAGCCATCATTGCAAACCGTTCCTAGTTAACTCTGTAACGAATATCTGCAGTTAGAGGTGTACGACGCCTTTTCTTTTTGACCACTTACAAGTAAAAAAGGATACTCACCACATTACCATGAATGTCCCACATATGCAATACATGCAGCACCAGATGCCCCAACAGGGTGTCAATAACGCCACTCAATCGCCACAAATCTCACAGATACAGTTACAACAACAGCAGTTGCAGCAACGTCAATTAATGAGCCATCACATACAACAGCAACAACAAGTACAGGCACAGGCCCAAGCTCAAGCACAGGCTCAAGCACAAGCTCAAGCACAAGCCCATTCCCATCCACCCCACATTCAAGGAATGAACACCCCCAACTCCATCAACCCGTTGTTGGCAGTGATAAATGGAAGTGCTGGCCCTAATGCCAATCCTGCAAACAACCAGGTGAACTTGCAACAAATACAACAGTTGCAGCAGTTACAACAACAACAACAACAACAACAACAGCAACAACAGCAGCAACAACAGCAGCCCCCATACCTTTCCCAACAAACACAAGCACAACCACAGCAATTCCACAACCAATTGCATCCAGTCCAGCAAATCCCACAAATGCAAGGATATGCGCCAGCTCCCCAACTAGCACAGCTCCAAGTGCCTATGATCCGTGAAGTTTGGGGCTCGAATTTGGAGCACGAGTTCCAAGCCTTGAGATCATTTACCAACGATAAGGTGAACTCGGTATTTATCTCAATTCACCAAGAGATTCCGGGTATAGTTGCTCGACCAGTGGGATCTTTCAAGTCTCAAGCAGACTACCATTTCCAAACAGTCAGGTCGAATGCCGATTTGTTGAATTTGATCCAGTTGTCGTTATGTGTGGTGAAAATCAACAAAAACAATGAAATCAGCAACTCGATAATCTGGCAGTTCAACTTCAACTACGATATCAAACAGGAAATGTTCAATGAGGAACATTTGACGATGTTGGTGCAAAACTCTCAAATAAATTTCCAGATGCTTCAGACAGAAGGAATTGCACATCTCGATTTCGCTGAGTTGATGTTCGATAGTGGGTTGATATTAGACGACACTGTCAACTGGGTGAGTTTCCATGCAGGGTATGATTTGGGGTACTTTGTCAGCTTGTTGAAGAATGACAGCTTACCCAATACAGAGGAAGAGTTCCAGTGGTTCTGTGCCAAGTATTTCCCCAACTTCTTGGACTTGAAATTGATTGGTAGTCAATTATTGAACAAGAACAATGATGGGAAATTGTCAAATAAGCCATCGATCGAATATTTAGCAGAAGAGTTACACCTTTTGCCCATGTCGCCTGTGGTTCGCCAATTTTTCATCAACAATAACAGCCAGAACACCCAACATTTGACGTCCACCTTACATGCTTACTTGATCATGGAATGCTTCAAAGAATTATTCAGACAGTCAGGATTTGACTCTGCATTATTTGAGAAGTTCAGTGGATTGATTTGGGGTTTGAATATCAACGAAGTGGTTTCAAATGGGACCAACTCATCGGCTCCTTCAACTCCTGGGACTAATGTGAAGGCCGGAATTGTACATTTTGGTAGACCATTCTAGAAAGCTTGATTCTAAATAGATTTTTAGAAATGCATTAATGTATATTATATTGTATTGTATATAAGAGTCGTAACAAGGTTTCATTCCCAAAGTATAAAAAATACCATATTCCATAAAGACTTCAATCTTTAATTCCTTCCCATTCACCTTCTTGTTTAGGTTCATCACTGGCTTCATCAGATGCTTCACCGTCAATCTTCTGCTTCTTGTATTCTTCCATCTCTTCGTTCAATTCTTTCTGTTTCTTCTCTTCTCTCTTTCTCTTAACTCCAGCTCTCTTATCTTCTCCGGTTCTGACCTCGTCGTCCTGTGGTGGAGCGGTGAACCATGGGATTTTACCTCTATTGAAATCATTCAACACCTGCTTGGCAACTCCGTGCTCATCAGGTTCTCCTCCTTTCAATAACTTCCCGTGCTTCCTAGCAATCAATTCAATGAATTCACCACTTGCTGCTTCCAACAATGACTTGTCTTCTTCAAATTTGCTCCACCCTTTCACCTCGTATGTCCTTTCCAAATGTTTCCTTTCACACTTCTGTAACATATCCGGAATATACTGTTCTGGGTTAGACACATGTTCCACTCTGACCACACCTCTGAAAAGAATATCAGAAGACGAATCCTTGTTTGAAGGAGGGACAATCCCAGGACAATCGATGAGGAAAATTCTCTTCATCAAAGTAATGTACTGCCAAACCTTAGTTTCACCTGGGATTGGAGCCACAGTACATACTTTCTTCTTACGTAAAGTGTTGATGATCGAAGATTTCCCAGTGTTAGGGTACCCGATGAAACCCACAGATATCTGTTGACGATCGGAGTGTAACGTAGAAAATTGACGCAATAACTGAATCAAAGAACCTTTACCAAATGAGTTGGTAATGGAAGCGTGGAAAGCTAACGTTGGATAATTTTTGGATAAGTGCTTCACCCATGCAGCCTAAAGTCGTAGTTAGTAAATCGTTCAACTGATGCTCATTTAGAAACGGTTTCAAGTATCAACAAATAAAGAACTTTCCCATTGGAACCCACTTAAAATAGAGATGGTTGAAGAATGTCAAGGTCTATACTACGAACCATATTATGAACCCTGTGAAAGGAATATGGTTCAACTCAAGAAGACCCTGGTATTACCCTAAAAGAGGACAGCCAAAACGGCCAGTCCAGAGTGGGCAAAACAAACTCCAAAACGGAGTAAGCACTAGATGGTAAACCACCTAGACCCACGGGCGGATAATATTTATCTTCCAAAGACGTAACAGGCAATTTCATAGATTAATATTGAATGAATCAATTAGTAATCGCCCTGACTTATGCTTTGGTGCATGATTTGTTCCTTTAACGTGGGATGTTCCAGTTCTTATTCTCAACTTTTGTCCTGTTCCTGTTCTCTTAGTAATGAAAAAAAAGTTTATACATACCGCTATCCAAGTGGGGACCAAGTCACACTTGTTCAAGACGTACACCAAATGCTTGTGAGGACATTCGTCCTTAATATACTTTTCAACAGATTCACAACGGGTTCCTAAAGGATCTCTGGCATCCAAGACGTGGATGACCACATCCGAAGAGTCAATGACCTTATATAACTCATTCCAGATTCTCTTGGATTGCCCTTTGTGGAAAATGGCCTCCTTGACCTCTTGAGTCACCCCGTCTTGATCCATGACGGACCCGCCCATTAACCCAAGAGTGGCATTCAATTCCTGTTTTTCTTCGTAGTCAGTGGAATCCTTTTCGGTAGAATTGGCCAATTCCTCTAAACTACTAACCTGTAAGCTTCTTGGCTTCTTTCTTTGTTGTTTTGGTCCGAAAGCATCACTATATGACTCGGTTTCTATGATCTTCAGAATGGGAGACTCGGTGGTATCCTTCTCGTCTAATAAGGACATTGGCAATTTGTTTCTTCTCAACAATACCTGGTATGAATTATCCTTCTTGTCACTCATGGCATTTCTGAAATGAGTCAAAGCATCTTGGGCAATCACTCTCGTGTTCCCAAACCATTTCCTGTTGGGATCAACTCTGGCGGTTGGAGCATCTTTGCTTTGGAAAGCTGCCGCCTGTACAATCTCACCTTTGGCATTTCTGACCGCATGGCCTCCTGTGTACATGTTCAAGAACTTGACTCTGTTACCGTCTCTGTAGAAATTCTCCCCCTTAACACGAAGATTCCCATCCTTCTTATCCCCCTGTCTGACTCTTCTTTGCTTTTCTTTCTTTTGTGTTCCCATGTTCGCCTGTTACTTAATTTGAATTAAGTTTTTTTTTCCTCTGCTCATCTAAAGAGATGAGGTCCCCCGTCGTGTACTTACCGAGATTTCCAATCTCCTAAACCGCACTCTTCGATATAGCCACTGATACATTCTTTCAAATAGCTCCTTTAAAATCTTCTGAACAAACAGCCTGCCAAGTGATGACGAACACCAATGATTTCTTGAGTGACTTGGATCCCACGCAAGAGCATTTCTTGAAGAAATTTGTGCTTGAAAAAAGGTTGGAAAAAGAACTACTGTTGCTCAGCAGGCCTGATTGCTTGCAGCTATTTGGGGAACCTTTCAGCTCCCACACGGTCCAACAAAACAAAGAAAAGTTCCCGTTGCTAGACTTTTTTTTTCAGAATTATGTGGCAAACTTCCCGTTCGTGACGAACAACTCAAAGGCCGACCAATTGAAGTTCTGGCAGGCCACTGTGCAGCCGTTCATTGAGAGTATAAATTCCAAGCATTTATCAAACTCGAATGACCGTCAGGAGCAAACCACCAAAAGGAAACAGGTCAATCGAAAGTTTTTGAGTGGGTTGTCGTTATTTTTCAACTCCATGATTGTCACAGAGAAAGATATGATCTACTTGACGACCGAACATTTGAAACCTAGCGACGTAGGCAAGCTAGATAAATTGAATTCGAAAAAGGCTCCCATTTTGAACGACGTTGCCAACCCTGAAAATATCGAGTTCAAAAATGGTCTTTCGGTGAATATCGTGGCGGTCAATCAGGTAAACGCTGAAAAGGGTTCTGGAGCTGGTTTCCGGGGCTGGTTCGGCTACGGTGCTGTGCAGCCCACCCATCACTTCGAATTTGTGGTACAAATCACCAGAGAAAATGATAACATCACGCTGTATGTGTCAAGACCGTACCACGAGTTCAAACGACTTGACAAGGAACTTACTCACCGGTTTCCTGGGATCGTGAACCTAGAAACTTCAAGACTACCAGAGAAATATAAACATGATGCTAACACTTTGGTGAAGGAGAAATTGAGGCTTTCGCTCAGAGGTTACTTGCACCAATTGGCACAGTCCCATGAAATCGTCAACAGTGCAGAGTTCCAATCATTCATATCGAAGGACAACTTTAGCCATTTATCTACAGCGCAACAGAAAGACTTTGAAGCAAGGCAGGCCCACGAGAAGCAGATCATTGTTACCCAATATGAGTTTCAAAAACAAGTGTCCAAAATCATGATAGATTTTTCCAAGAATTTTGACGATTTTAAGGCTCAGTTGGTCCACGATCCCAACACCTTGGTGCGCTTGTTTGAGGAGATAGGAGCAAAGTCTAGTATGGATGACTTGTCTCCACTTCTCAAGATCTTTATCGAATGGTGTAAGATTGAGACAAGTGCCACCATTTTCCAGGTGTTTTTGACGCAAGACAATTCCAACGGATTATTGAACAATCTTCGGAAATTCCACCGCTTGTTCCCATACTCCATCATGTACAATATTTTACGATTCACTAACCCAATGAGTGTAATCAGTAAAGTGATTAATTTGCTTTTGATCACTTTACCTGGCACAAACAAGACTCTCTTGTCAATGATGTTTATCATGCTCTTGGATGATGATTTGAGTGGATACGAGGCTGAAATCAGGGTGGTCAAAGCAAAGCTCGACAAATACCCTAATTTGGTCAAGGCGGTGGAGAACTTCATCAAAGACGAACTCATAGATAGTGATCTCGCGTTGGATGAGAATGTGGACCAGATAATCCAGTTGCAAAAGGAAAGTCCAAACCTCACTCCAGCAGAATTGGCCTTCGTGGACGGTAGAGAGAACAATGATACTCTCGTAAACCTCAAGCAGCTTTTTCAACTTCGGATCAGAGAGAACGATAAGATGATGCTCAAGGCCATGTGGCTGGAACCCGAGATCACCAAATTAATCAAGAATTTCCTTATCATATTCTATCAACCATTGATCAAGCTTTTGAGTCGAAGCAATATGCATATATTCTTCAGAGAGTTCAAGAGGTTCATGGAAGATATGATTAATCTTTTAGTCAAGTTAAACGAGGAAGATATGTACTACTTGACCTCCATAGAGATATTCAACAAACTCATGAAGGTGGTGGATGAGCATATCATCACATTCTGGAGGTTTGTGCATGATTTGTACAATAATGATCAAGAACAACTTTTCGTGAAATTGATCAAGTGGATGCAAAACTTTCTTCTTAAGCTAAGATTGAAATACGTGAACGTTGACAAAGTCAAGATAAGTTTGTTGTTGCAAGACGTTCCACTTGACAAAGAAGCTTTTCTCAACCAACTCAATGAAAGAATCAATAAGGTCGTCATGAAGAGAAAGTTGTTCAAAGACCATTACAGCTCTCAAAAAGACCTGGACAAGGCATCCAACGCAGTTGAAAAGAACTGGGACCAACTACACGAGACATTGAACGAGTATGATGAGAAGTTTGGCCTTGATATAGAGGAATTGCAGGAGCTTAACTACGAGATCAATAGTTCTCCTTCCAGCAATGACAAAACCGATCACGAGTTCCAGAAACAACTTGCAGCCTTGGATGTTTACAAGTATGGTACCAGTGAATTGGACAAGTTTGACGACCATATTTGCGGCGAATTGGCTAGAGTGTTAAACGCCATTTAAGCAATAGCCGGGTGCTTTCAGATGTGCCGTTCTTAGGGCTTCGAACACCGGCCGTCAGGGCTTTCCTTCCATTGTCCGAAACTTGGCCTTGAAAGAATGCTTGTTTAGGGCTGTGTTTTATATGAGGTCCCAAAGCCTTTACCGGCATACTCAACAGTGTTCTCAACAATTTTTTAGTACCGTCAGTTTTACACTTTTTGCCGTCAATTCACGTTTTGTAAAGTCTTGCTCTCTTAGTCTCTTACAGTTTCCTGGTCACAAAAAGATTTTCGTAGTCATATAGCGGTACACGACTTTTGATTGCTCTGCTTGATGGTATTTTAATTTCGGTTAATTCGCGTTACAGATCTACGGAAAAGACTAAAAGTATAACGAACTTCATTATTACTACGCTCGACTATTTCCATTTTTTATCATCAAGCGTCGATAAATCTTGCAGCGACGTACGAAAGTGGTTCATCAACAAATTTCATCTAATATTCAAACAAGACCCGTTCGAGCTTTCTCGTGGTTTTTTTTTCCGCCTGCCCATTTGTTTACATCCCCGGCGACCGTATCTTCTTTACCGTGTTGGGTTTGTGGAGTATTTTGGCTTTTTACTTTGACTTGTTGAATCTATCACCTCGAGACGCATGATGTTCCCCAGAATACAACAAAGACTCATAAGGCTCTTATTCTTGGTGTTGGTCCTTGTGTCGTTTGCGCTCTTGTGCCTAAATTATGTGAGAGACTCCCATGGCTCTTTGTCTAGTATTCACGGTTCTTCCAATAGGTACGCCACTGGGTTCTACAAGAATAGCGGTTTTGAAAAGGAAGTCAGAAAGCGATTCTCGAAAGTGCAAGAGAACAAGCATACCAGGTTCTGGTTGGGCCAAACTTGGTTGACGGAGCCCCGAGCATCAATCCCGATCAAGAATTTCTTGAAGAACATAGAGGACAAAGAGTTCGAGACCGGCGAGTCGTGGCTCAACAAGAACCAGTTGTTCTACGACCCCAGGTTGACGATGTCGGTGTACTTGGATGCCGTCAAAATCAAGTACATTCAGGCAGCACCCCCATCTAGTCCAGATTCAGCAGCGGACGCAAAGATGCCCTACATTAACGAGGTGGGGGTCATCGACTTGCCTTTCAACTGGATTGACTGGTTGGATTTAACGCCTTTGAATGATGACTTGGGCAGACCTCTGCAAGGGAGGATGAATTGTCAATACATTACCCAGAACACTAACAACAATCCGGACCCTTCGTACTTTTGCTATGATAATGACCATTTTAGCGATGACGATATCCGAAATATGGGGTTCAGGCATAGAGCACAGTTGCCAGGATATATCATACATGGACACTCAAGCCACGATGATAGGCCGTTTAACGACTTGAGAGTATTGGAAGCAAAGAACTATGCCTTATCCCAGCATTTGCCAAAGCCTCTTCAAGTGATAATTTTGAACAAGGACGGCGGTACTTTCGAGTTCAACGTGAACAACCCTGATAATCAACGGTTGATAACGTCCGATTTGATTCACGATTACCTTGACACCCATGGGGTCAATAAGAATGATATCAACGACGAGACAGAGATACAGTTTGATCCAGTGGAAGAATTTGCTGACTTGAAGAGGAAAGTTATTCCAAGACGGTTGACTGACGCTGAAGATGTCAGCAACATGTACAAGACGCTTAAAAAGACGGATGCAAAAGCCTCGAAAGAATTAAGTTTGTCACGGGATATGTTTTTTTACAATAGGAATAAGATCACTGAACAAATCAATAATTATGAGTCTAAAAACCTTGATGCACTTTCTGCAAATGAACGGATGTACTTCGAGAGTCTTAAGTTCTGTTCTAAGTTCGAAAAAGAAAATGACGAAGAAACTTACTTCAAAATGGCCACGATTCGAATTGACGATCCACGAAATAGAGATCAAGAATGGGGGTGGCATTATGACTGGAGGTTCTTCAATGGGGCTTTGAATTACGATAGACTCAATTGGAACACTAGAGAGTTAAACTACAGATCTAATATTATCTTAGACCGGTTATTAAGAAATTGGAGTCGTTTCGCTGAAGAAAAAGGATTGATCAGTTGGATTATGCATGGGCCATTATTGTCCTGGTATTGGGACGGGTTGATTTTCCCTTTTGATTTGGACATTGATATCCAAATGCCCATGTCCGAATTGATCAGGTTAGCTCAAAATTATAACCAAACCTTAGTGGTGGAAGATCCGTCTGAAGGGTATGGCAAATACTTCGTTGATGTAGGTACTTTCATTCACCATCGTGAAATCAGTTCTAAATCCAACCATATTGACGCCAGGTTTGTTGACGTTGATTCTGGGATTTACATTGATATCACGGCATTGGCCAAATCCACGTCCAACCCTCCTGAAGAGTACAAGAATAACTTATTGGTAGACATTGACAAACCAGAGAACGATGATCTGGTAGAAATCTACAACGATAGAAGAAAGCACTTCTACAAGTTAGACCAGTTGTCCCCTTTGAAATACAGTTTATTAGGAGGAGTTCCTGTTTACGTTCCATCAACCATCACCAACAGGCTTATCTTTGAATATCCCACAGGTTTAAACAACATCGAATACCAACGCTGGTACTTTGTCAACGGATTAAGCTTATGGTTAAAAGAAGACAAAGTTGTCAAGATCTTCAAAGAAAAAGAGATCACAACCAAGGGTGAATTTGACAGAGAAAAGATAGAGAAGAAGATCAGCCATTTGTCAGACAAGGATCTCATCAGATTGCTTGATTCGGATGATGAAATATTGATTGAATATTATTTGACCAAAGATTTGACAGAGTTGCATGATTTAGAGAAGCACTTCTTATTCGACAGCACTGGAAAAGACAGCAGTCAACTCGCCATCAACCCGCCGCTCAGGATCGAGTATAATGAGTTTGTTTCGTCCTTCAAAATGTCAAGCCCCTTGAGGAAATCCTTATGGGATTACGAGAACCTTGAGAGAATGAAACATCACAGAAATTAGTAAATGATCTTGTCTACGTACATTACATACACAGAAGCCAGTTTTTGACACCAATCCAGCTCTTTTCCAACCAGTAGGCCTCGTTACCCCCAATCTATTTTTTGCTATGTTGGCCTGGCAAACTTTGCTATGATTTGCAACAAGCTACTATTGAAAGGTCGTGCGTGCACCAACCATGGGTGCAAGTGGGCCTATATATGAGCGGTAGCTAAATTAAAATTTTGCGAATCAATAAATCTTAACGGTTTTAGTGATAACGTGAATGCATACTTGAAGCTCAATTCAAAATGTCTGAAATCACTACGGGACTCAGGAATCGGTTCCACAACACCGTCAAAGAAACGACAGAGGAACTTTTGATTGAAAAATTGGACATCTTTCTTTCTTCCATAGAGTCGAGATTAGACCAATTCGAGAAGTACTTCAAGTTCAATAACCTTCAAGAACTCGAGGAGGCAGATTCTGATTTGAAGTTGGGCGACGGCAGCGGTATAGAAGATTTGGGCGGGTTTGGGTCTGCATCCGACGACGGCGAAGGTGGTTCTGGTGATCGCTTTTCAAGTATCGGAAGTTTACAATGCGAAAACGGACCTGAGCAAGATGGAATAGAATCTTCATTCAATAGAAGCAGAAGAGGCAGTACATCCAGTGTCCAATCGTTCAAGTCGTTTGCAAAGTTGGACATGATCCACCAGCGGTTGAAACTCATTAAGCAATCGGTTCTCAAGTCTTCGATCACCAATTTGGACTATTTGTACAAGACTTTGGACGATCAATATAATTACTTGTTCTCGTCCGAGACCTTCAAGTCTCCAGAACTGACCTTTGACACGTCTAAGGAGATCTTGAGTCAAAAGATCATCACGACTTTGCAGTATTTCGATGAGAAATTGATACATATTGATGATATGATTCAAAAACGGCTAAAGACTGTGGAAAACACGGATGAACTGATATTCAATATTTTCAAGTTCTATAACTTTAACAAGGCCGTCAAGACTGCTGAGCACGACTACTTGCATTACTACCAGTTACCTTTGGGCTGGAGAGAAAACAGGTACATTGTAAATGGATACCGGTTCTCAATGAAACACGGCGAAACCTTAAAATCCATCTTCCACTTCAACCACAATGAATCGATGAACATCTGGACTCATTTGAGCGGGTTGTTCTTGATGCTTTACTTAATGTTGGTTCATTTCCCAAGCACTGAAGTGTATTCCATGAACTCGTCTCAAGATAACTGGGTGATTTACGGGTTCATGTTAAGTGCCATGGCGTGCTTGATCAGTTCCTCTATATGGCATACATACTCGTGTTTTGCACGAATCACCACTCGGTATAGTTTCGCGTGTATGGACTACACCGGAATCACCATTTTGATAACGGCTTCTATTATTGCAGTCGAATATGTTACTTTGATCAATTATCCTAAGCTCTTGAAATCATTTGTGACGTTTTCAACAGCTTCGGGTGTTGGGGGTTTAGGGTTCAATTGGTCTCCATATTTTGACAGGCCCGAATGTAGGTCCATCAGAATTGGATATTTCGTGGGGTTGGCCGGGTTAGGTGTAGCTACTATTTTTACGCTGTGCTTCTACGAAGGGCTTGTGAGTACTGCCAAATTCTTCTTCCCGTTATTTTACAAGAGTTTCGTTTGGTACTGGATAGGGGTGATTTTCTATGGTGGTTTGATCCCCGAGAGGTGGAGATACGACGTTATCATCAATGAAGATGTGTATTGCAAGCACCAACATGATTCGTTAGATATTATAGAGGGCAATTTCGAGAAGAGTGGGCAGGAAGAAATGGACGAAATAGAAGATGAAATCACCAACGAAATCTTGAATAGCAGAGACAGTGTTGATTCTTCCGCTGATGTGACAGAAAGTGCCAAATTCAAAGAAATCATCAACAAGCATTTCCCAGAGCAACCAACAAGAACTAACTATCATGGCGATTTCTTTTCACTTTGGTGGGTGGATTATGTATTTTCGAGCCATAACTTTTGGCATATTTTTGTGTTGTTGGGTATTTTGGGTCACTACTCGTGTTTATTAGAGATGTTTTATAAAGTCAAATTTTGATTATGTTTGAATATATGGTTAAAAATAAGAAAATACGTGATTTTTGCAATCAAAAAAAAAGTCAAGTACCGAATAAGAAACGAAAACCTCTAAAGTGTTTATTTCGTACATGTCGCATTCAGTTACAACACTTACTTTGCTACTCATTCCGTACCTTGGACCCGTGTCTGTTACTTTGTTTCCAGCAAGGTGTATGTGGTTGATGGTTAAAAAATTGCAAAAAAAAAAGATTTCTCCTGGGGGTGAGTCGAACACCCGATCTCAAGATTACTCTGAGGAATTTCATTACAGTCTCGCGCCTTAGCCAGCTTGGCCACCAAGAGGGAATCTTATAATACTTACTCGCATTTTCGCCGTATTTTCTGTGCGGATGCTCTACGTTCCAAGATGTCGATGAAGCACAAAGCAACTGCTATACCACAACGTAGTTGACTGCGTAGTATTAGAAATCCAGATGATAGATGGAAACTACGGAGACAAAAACAAACAACACAAATAAACAACACAAATGTATAAAAGAAACAAGGGAGAATCGACGCATTAGGATAGCCCTGTTGACAGTTAGCTGCTGAAATGAGCGACAATGCCGAGAGTAGCCTGCTGTAGTGTTGGTCGAGGCCTATCCGACAAACCAGGGAATGGGTGACTGGCTTCTCACAACACCTTCACCTCTTCGTCAGTCACGTCCAACACCAACATATGGCCCGGAGCATGAGCCATGAACGTTTCTTCAAACCCCTCACCCACTGCCAGGACAGCCGCCTGTGGTGTCACACCACATCCCCAAAACACCGGCACCTCGTCATCGCTCAAGTCGATTGCATCACCATAGTCAGGACGAGCAAGATCTGTAATGCCCAATCTTCTCAAAGCATCGTACCCCCAATCAATAGGTTCACCATGTGTCTTCCTGAAAGCTCTGGAAATTTCTCTTACTTGCTCAATCTGGTCCTTGCGGTATGGCCTCATACTGACGACATAAGGACAGTTGACAAACACCCCTGCTGGATCCAAGAATTTGGAGGTAATGTACATAGCGACATTTTGACCGAGTCGTTGATGTTTTGGCACGAGCTGGTGGCTACACAATTCATGTTCGAACAGAAACGAACATCCGATCAAGAAACCAACATGGTCAGCCGTCCATTCCTCAGCAATGTCGGATTTTGTGGCCACCAACTTACCTTTGCGGTACACTGAGTATAACGGGATATCGCGTCTAAGGTCAAAGTCTTCGTCTTTGATGAGCCGTTTGTCTTCTACAGCTCTTGGGTCTACCACCTTGCATAGCAACGGGCAAGGTACCGGGTTACGCAAACACAAGTCTTCAAAGTCGCCCGCTACTTTCAGGGGCACCACTATCAAATTGGCCTGAGCATGGCCTGGGCACACACCAGAAGTGGGCCGTTGAAAGTCACCTGAGCGACACCCAAGACGGAACCGTTGTGGTGCAGCAGAAGTCATAGTGAGAACCCCAAGGGAAAATCAGCGGTTATCGGTTAGTTTAAGAACGGTAGTGGACTGATAGTCACTGATCGGAAAAAATAGCAGCTGAAGCCCGAAAGATACAAAAGTGGGCAATACGGGGCAAAAGTTGAAGTACGAATGCACATCCACCCCTGGAGAAAGGGGGTCACTGAGGGGTGTCAGCAAACCAGACACTCCCTCCCCTGAAGTTTCAAACAGACGGGATTTTTGAGCGCAAATGCCTTGTATCGTTAAAGGGAAGCTAATAAGCTGGTATTTTTTTCGCAACTGTCGCATTGTCAGCCCTGTTTAGGTTTCGGGCTAAATTGCCAGAAACACCTATCTATGGCAGATAATGAAATGTCGTGCCCATGGACGGATTGGACAATGATGGATATAAAGCCATCAGATCCAAACAATTGCAACAGTTGAAATATTGAGAGATATACCAAGTCAAGAGTTGATCCCAGACAACATGGCTTTAGAAACCCAGCAATCGTTGCGCCAAGAGCACGCCAAAGGCCCAAAAGCCCTGGTGATCACCGATGAGAAGGAAATCCTTGATGCTGAGATAGCCACTTCTTTGGAAGACGTAGACCCCAAAAAAGAAAAAGCCCTTTTGCACAAGTTGGACAGACGGTTATCTATTTTGTTTTCGTTGATCTATTTCTTATCTTACTTGGACAGATCCAACATTGGTAATGCCAAGATTGCCGGAATGATGGAAGACTTGTCGATGAGTGAGACTCAGTTTTCCACCATCAGTTCCATTTTGTACGCCACGTACACCCCCATTCAGATACCTGGGGTGTTGTTGATGTCAAAATTCAAGCCCAACTTGTACTTGGGGACTTTGGTGATAATCTGTGGGCTAGTCACCACGTTAACCACACTAGTACAGGGGTTTGGAGGATTGGTCGCCGTGAGGCTTTTATTGGGCCTTTTTGAAGGGTCCTTATTTCCGTGTATGAGTGCATACACTGCCAATTGCTTCTACCAACACGAAATTGGTCAAAGAATCTCGTACTTCTTTGTGTCAGCGGCCATATCATCAGGGTTTGGTGGGCTTATCGCTACCGGGATCACCAAAATCACCTCTGGGCCGTTGGAAAGTTGGAGGTATCTTTTCTTGATTGAAGGGTTGCTCACGCTCGTGGTTGGGGTGGTCGTGTTGGTTTTCCTCCCATCAGACCCTGCCAATGTGTTCAAAACCGAAGAAGAAATAGCCCTTTTTAAGGCCCGGGACGAAAGAAGACGCTTGTATATGGGTGACGAGACTTTCAGTTTCAAGTACGTCAAGCAAGCGTTCACCACTTATAGAGTGTACATCTCGTTGGTGGTCCAGTTCTGCCAGGATATTGTTTTATACGGGTTCACGACGTTCTTGCCATCGATCTTGAAGCTTGGGCTTGGATTCGATTCCATGAAGGCCCAATACTTGACGGTGCCTGTTTATATTCTTGCAGGAGCAACATTCTTGACTGTGGCTAGGTACGCCGATAAGTACCGCACCAGAGGCCCTGTGATGATACTGGTCAACTGCATTGGTTTGGTGGGGTACATTTTAATTGTTGCAGTACCCAACGACGGTGTAAAGTACTTTGGATGTTATTTGATCGCTATCATGTTACTTACCACCGTGGGATTGAACGAATCGTGGATTGCCAGTAATACAGGGCCTGCCGTCAAGAGGTCTGCCGCCATTGGAATAAACCAGGCTTTTGGTAACACCGCCGGGATTGTGGCACCCCAAGTGTATCGTCAGGCACCTTACAAACTAGGTCACTGGTTCTCTATAGGAATGTTGATCTTGTCCACTTGTTTGATAGCACTCCAGTCTTGGTTATACAAGCGCACCAACAACAAGCGGGAATTGTTGATGGACACTTTAGAGTCCGACGAAAAAGAGATGGAGAAGGGTGACATGTCGGTACGGTTCAGGTACACGATCTAGGTGAACTCGTTTTCACTGCTGTTTTGTAGACTAATTGACATTGCGATACTGAAACATAACGCCAAAATCGGAAATATTACTCTTAGGAACAATAAGTTTGAGGGTGAATGGCTGCAACAACTAGACGGCACCAAGATAAAACACAGCTCATCAGAATGGGTCTATAGGGGCAGTCCATGCCGCTGTTTTGTAAACACGTCTTGCATGGGAATTTAGCCCACAACACCGAAGAATGTTGCGGCATGTTACGGCATTTCGGCTACTGCAAAGGGAAAATTGGAAGCGACCATTCTCCCGATGCCATCTTGGCGGCAGAGAAGCAAGTGGCCGCCAGGGTGTAGGGGGGAACCGGCATGGGAGAGGTGCTTTGGGTTGAGAAGACGGACGGCAAGATTACAAAGCTAGTGAAGCATAAAGCCGGTGACAGCCCAAAAGAACTGAACCCACAAAAACACTGGTACAAGCCACTGGTACACAGGCACCAGTAACCCAACAACACGCCTCTGTGTGGCTCAGCACCGCCCAGTGGTGCAACACGTCTGTAGCACCCCTCACCATCGTCGTACCGAATCTCGGTAGGGTAAGCGGACCAAACCCAAGAAATGCAACGTCTACTAGATAATGTGTTTTAACATACCGTTGGGCAGAGTTCAAATGCAGGGCGTGGACAGATGATAAACAGGAACGACCAGTGCCCATTTCGGGAAAAAAAAACTATTGTTGCAGAAGCACGTCCCAAATGGGTTAAATTGTTCACGTCAAGATCACCATACGGAATTCGCTTAAAGAAGCTCGAAACGGATTTGTATAGACAAATAAGGGGTGAGTTTGTTCTAGTTTTTTTGCAAGAATATCCGACCTGCCGTATCGAAATGTCGTACCCTTGATTATTACAAATCTCCACGGAATAAATAGCCAAACCATGCATATCACAACAGTCTTCTTATTGAAGTCGTAAATAACATTCACACTAGGGTTCGATTTCATCATAACCTGTGCCCTCTCGTGTGACTGAAGCTAAGTTTACGAATCCCTTTGAAAGCACCCAAAAAATCTACTTTATTGTTTCTCAGTTGTGCAATCGGACACAGGCGATCTGGGGTGCCTCAACTATTTCCCAAACGGCATTTAACACCCAACACAAATAAGGTTTTTTAGATCATGATAGCCAAAAAGCTGTTCTAGGTGAAGGAACAAACCATTTATCTCATATGTGTTTAAAGTTTGAACCTTAATCGCTTCGATGAGTGGGGAGTCGTCATGCCAGTAATGACAACAGTTTGAGGATTATGACTATCTATTTGCAATGAGTAGGTGTTCTTGGTTTAGATCTTGTGACTTTGAAGTAACCTAGACTTTCTCTTATATAATCCCCTATATCTCGGGGAATGGATGACTTGTCTATCCCCTCTTTTTTAACATCAACCCATTGAGCCACGCTAGGCAACGTCTCAAGATGGAAACGTCCACTAGGCTGCAAAGCTCGTACAACATGACACATGCAAACGAGCAGGAACCACGCTGTCTGATTCGTTTAACAAACTTCTCCTTTGAGCCAATTTCACAGCCACAAATGAAACGACCACATGTCAACTCTGGAATACCGAACTCTTGCCAAGCACGATACAAATAGTATCGAAGTCAGGTTCCCAATACAGCCAGACCTTAAAAATAATTAGACGCGACATTCAATTCAATTGTATTGCGACATCCATATAACAGAGGACCAATACCGGAAAGTACTGTGTGCATTGTAGACAACGACCAAATGGCTAAAAGGAGGGCCCGCCCGACGTCTACTCCAAGTGTGTCCCTAACCAATACGGTCGGAAATTGAATATACGATGCAACAAAACCACAAGACCAAAAGACTGTGGTGGGCAATGATCCGACGGAAATAATACTGTGCTGAAGACGCTAGCCGGGTGTAGCTGCAGAAGCGATGAGGACACCACCGTCGATCCTCAATCGCCACCTTTCAGGCCCCGTTTCAACGTGCTCAGTCGTTGACCAAGGAATATTTTTTCATTCGCTGAACTATTTTTCTACAAAATAATTTTGCAACAAAGAAAGCCAGCAATATGTCCACTAACAATACTCCAGGGTTGGACAACGCCATGAGACACAGCAGCTTTCATTGTTGCAGGTAATTAAGAATTTAATGATATGCAAGGGTTGAAAGGGCTGGGAGATGTTTCGATTTAGGAGTTTGTCTATACAACCGACGACGCCCACCGAAATAAAAAAACCCAAACGTAGAAGCCCCCACGAAAACCGCCCGAACATTGAGACGTCTTCCAGCGGAAGCGTGGTTGTAAGTCAAACCACCTTAGACGATACGAGATCCTTTTGTAAACACAGCTGTGGCAAATGAGCAACGGCTCAAAACGAAGATATTTTAAAGCCAACTTTAAAACAAGGTTAATTGCTTCTTGCAGGAGCGTGCCACAAGAATATTAGGCCATTGGCATGTAAAAGAAAAAAAAAGAAAATAAAAAAAACTGAAACAAATAGAGAATTTTTCGTCTAGTGTCGATGTCCAAATCGTACCGGGCACTTTTAGTCCCAAACACCAGTTGTTGGGCCCAAACGATAGGTACTTTTGTTTGAGGACAATGTTGTAATTGCCACAATGCGTTGTGGTGTGCTGCGTTGTTCTATGATCCAGGAGACCAATGTCTACGCCTGAGGCAACGACGTGAGCACCGCGTCCCGTATTTAAGGCCTTTCAGATATGTAACAGCAGGAAATTACCTTTGATTTGTTCTCGATTTGGAAAATTAATAGCCCGGCACCGATGAATCTGCCCGATTACCTATTGTTCACTTCCCATGAAATATCCCGATCCAGAAATGTATTTGTTGAGCAGAAAATAAAAAAGAATTGTTCTAAACGATTTAGGCTAAAAACTGAGATAATTTTTTCTACTTTTGTACTAAAACTAGATCAACCTTATTGAAGTTTTGACAATAATTAAAAAGAAAAAAAAAATAATAATAACAAAAACACTCCCTGCATTTCCATTGTCAATGCATTCACTATAACCATGTTTTATTCATACACTTGCAGCATTCCAGGGCTTTTTTTAGTTTATTTCCCTTTTTTTCCTGCTGTACTGTGTTATCCCCTTCCATTCTCTTTAGGTTGTGATTCCCGTTGTATTTTATCCTATTCGGATAACACCTTAAAAATCAACTTATCGTATATATATGGAACAATTCCCTCCACCTGGGACGTAAAAATCTTTTGATTCCTAAACCGCCGGACTTATACACTTCCACCATGAGTGTTCATGACAAGAAAATGAAGAAACCGATGAAACCTTTCAGTCACTCAGTGACGAAACGGTCAAATAACACCTTAATACCCAGTCCCTTAAACTTATCGTCTACCTGCAATGACTATTTGGAAGATGATTTGCCTATAGATTTCAAAGGGACAAAAGAACTCCCTCCTTTGCCTTGTCTCGGAGGTATGAGCTACGACACCACCTTCCATTCATCGTTCAACAGGAAACCCCAGTTGTTCGATAACTCCTTGCCGATCCCCCCATCGCCGTTGTATGCAAACTCGGTCAATCTGCAAATGCTGCAGCTTAGTCCCAAATCGGGTCCCCCAATTTGTACCATATGCAATTTTTTCATCGACGAAGACTTATTGGAACTCAGTTGCAGCCATGTGTGCCATAGGGACTGTTTCATCAACAACGTCTTGACTTGCAAGACGTGCGCCGACATGGCAGACGACCCATTTGAGTCGTTTCCAGATTCTGCTTCAAACATAACTTCCTCCCCTTCTGCATATCAAACTCCCACGCTTGCACCTTTGGACGTGCCCATGACCCCTTGTGACCAAATGATTCCAGATCCCCTGGACCCCCCTTTGCATACTACCAAACCACCAGCACCCTCGCTTCAACTTCCTCCACAAATAACATCCGGCCAAAAGACCAAGCCAATATCCCATTTCCAGCAATCCCACTTCCAGCAACAACAACAGTTATTGTCACCTAGGTCTTCTTTCAACAAGAACTTGAACAGAGATTTGTTCGACAGCCTAATGAAGCCAAAAGTCAAGTTCATCAGCCAGTTCGAAGATAGCAGGATCTTGATAAACCAGAACGAGAATGAAGACTACATGCTTAACTACGTAATGAATGTCAAGCCCCCTAAGTTCTTCAGTTGTATAAATGAAGATAAGCAATTGGGGATCAAACACCAGATCTTGGAAGAGATCAAGTTCCACATTTTGAAGAACATCGTGGGAGTCAACGACGAAAGTATCATCGACTTCAACAATTTGGGCAATTTGATTCTATTCGAGATCATTGATATAAGCACCAATGGAGATAGCTGGGATCGGGTCAGGCTCTTACTCTTTGAAAACTTCTTGATCTTGTTGGACATCAAGGGTGAAGTGTTGATCGGGCAAATGTCGATAGTCAACGACATCATGGACATGACAAGGTTTGCTAGTGGAATCAGATTGAACCTTAACAACAAGACGATTCCGGAGTTGCAGATCTGCTCCGATATCCCCCTCATAATCAGCAAGTTGGAGTACTATTTCAAAAAGCTTTTGAACCACCAATTCATCGAAGAAACGTCATTGTTCCAGTTGACCACCAACGGCTGGAAAATAATCAAGGAAAACCATTCGAATTTGCCGGTAGATATCTTGAGGTTTCAAAACTGTATTGAGAACAACTTGGAGATTCCCGAGCTGTTGCTTATAAGGTCAATGCCTTCACCCGAAATACTACCATTGAACTTGATTATATCAATCACGTTGTTGAACAATAACCCCAAAGTGTCGAACTCCGAGTTTAGAGGCAGAATCATCCAGTTCTTGGACAGTATCAGGAAGAGCTTGCGTTCTTTTGACAGGATGAGTTTGATCTTTGTCGGAATAGACGGTGCTGGATTCCCTGGCCAAAAAGGATCGTTCATTGGGAGCGTGGAGCCCAATTGGTCTGGTTGGGATTCGATCTACAACGAAGTGAAGGTGCAATCCAATTTCACGTCCAAAGGCCAACCAATATTGTCAAGTGGTTACGATGAGTTGCAAATCACGTTGGATAAGTGTGCCAGTTTGTTGCCGTTTTTGAACTCCAACGTCAACAACCTCAACAAGTTGATTATCATCAATTGTAATGAGTACGAACCCAGTTTGATCCGCAACGAGAGATTGGTGACTCTTGAGTCCCAGATTAAGGATATTCTCAACGGAGAAAAGAATATCTCAATGGACTTTTTCAGGATTGGAGAGTCTTACACTCCAGAAATGGAATTCGGCCAAAAGATCTGCTTGCAACCTTCTTTGAACAACGATATCTTGAAAATCCCACACGGATGTCAATTGTTTCGGTTTGACAACTTTGATGAGTTTACCAGCAATTTTTTAACCCTTTTGAACAAATCTTACTGTCAAACATGCTTACCTAACATTTCGTTAGATATTCTGAAGATAATTGGCACTCGGGACATCGTTGACTTCTTCAAAATCGAGGTTAACGGGAAAATGATTGAAATCGAGAGCTTTTCAAACTTGAAGATTTGTCTCAACAATATCACCGTCAATTGTGAAAAGAATATTATGCTAAACCTCAATTTGAAGTTGTCCAGATTAAACTTTGACAGTTTGAACTATAACAACGAAAAATTGATTGATATCCCTTTGTTCTCCTACATGCCCAGTTGGTTGAGTGAAAGCGACGACTATAAGGTCTTGAACGCCCACCTTTATCAAGACCGTCGTCTCAGTGGTTTCAGATCGTACCTTGATGGTAGTTTGACGCCTCCACTGAACGAGGACCAGGAAGACTACTTCAAGCCCGTCAAAGTTCCAAACAAAAAGTATACCAAGAAGCAAATGGATCTTGAAGTGGTGAAAGGACTCAGAGGCGTGGCGTTGGGCCAGTTGGCGAGAAATCGTACTATAATGAATAACTTGGTCGCCATGGTTATCAATTCTAAACAGTCGATGGATGGTGATTCAAGTATGGTGTACGAACTCACCAAGCCCGCCAATTTCAGTTTCCACCATGGAAATTTATCCATGAAATCCCAAACCGTCGATGCACTCAACTACACCGACTCATTGGTGAACCACCTTGGCTCATTATCAGCGTCTCTAGATGTGAACGAGTGTGAGGCCTTGACTGCATGCAAAGACTTAACCAACTGGATTGTTTAACAATAGAAGAGAGGCACGCCAGGAGGTGAGGGAAATGCCACAAGCAATTTGAACAGAGGCAACCCCAGGGTCGCTAGGTTTAGTCCATACCTTCTTCGGTTCCAAATTGCACCATCAGTTTTTTCAATTCTGCTTATACTGTATTTTTATTCAATTCATACTGTACTTCCTTTCGTTTCAGTTACTTTCCCTTTGTTCCCCAACCTATACCATACAGAAGGCAGTTGAATGACGGTCCTTTTTGAAGCCCTGACTCTGTTTATGTTCAATCATAATGGCCCCAACCTTATAACCAAATTCATGGTCATATTGTTAGCTGCGAATTTTTTTTGCAACCCAAAAAGGAAACCCTTGACCAATTTTGTTTACCTTTGGCCTCATTGAGGCAATCAAAGATGCAATATTATTTGCAAAAGCTGTTGTAGAAACTGTTTCAAAGGCTTCTACAACACTAATGACCATCGCGGGCTCCGTAACGCGTTCCATCACTTGCGCTTTCTTTGTGGGAAACCATGGTTTGGGCGTCCGTTCTGCAAGACGGTTTAGGTAATTATTGCCATATTACTACATGAAGCCCTTTCACTCCTAAAAAATAAACTCATGCAAGTAATTTCACTGCTTTGGTGTGTTGACACTTTAGGAAAGGGGCAGGCACTGTTTTCCGTGGTATATGAACCACGGAGGCTCCTTTTTTTTGGGTCTTCAAAGTTTTCCATACCATGAGTTTAGTGCAACATCAGTTTGCTGCAATTCCAGTTGCTTTCTTCTACCTTTCGAGCGTTTACGCATCTTCAGGGAGTCTTGATGCCGATGATTCCAGCGAAGGCTCGGACGACTCTAACGACGATTCCAATGCCAAAACCACTACCGATGCAAAGGCAGCTACAGACACAAAGGCCACGACAAGAACCGAAACAAAGGCCACGACCGGAACCGAAACAAAAGCCACCAACACAGACACCAACACCAACACCAACACAGACACCAACACGGACACCGACACAGACACCAAGACGACCCAATGGTGGACCCCTACCACCGTTTCGACCGAGACGGCCACCACAAAAGATACAACGAAGGATACCAGCACTGACACAGACACCACCAAGGCCTCATTCAACAAGTACGGGTTTACCGGCGACCAGTCAAGATGGGAGGCCGAATCAAGCACCGAGTCACTGTCGAAGACGTCGTCCCACCATTCGGTCAAGAACAAGACCTCTTCTGCCACCAGAAACTTGGTCACCTTTGCCCCAGAAAAAGATTATACCGTTAAAAAGATTGTGCTTTTCACGTCCATGTTAGGAATAAGTGCTCTTTTCACTGCTTTATAGATACGATATGAATAGAAACAGTAAACACGACACATACTCTCGCAGATCCCCAACCAAGTCCTCTGAGTCACAGTGACTAATACCGGTGGTTGTATATAGGACAGTATGCGGCCCAAATTCGCATTATTCCAATACATTCTTCTAAAACTATATTCTTCCAAATGTCAACTAGAGAAGCGGTAATAGAACAGTATCTTTCCAAATCGTTCAACTCCCACCCCAAGCTTTCCAATCCCGGTTCTAGAGCCATCCTCCAAAACTGTGTGAAAAACGTTTACGGCGGAAAGGTATCGCTTTTTAGCATCGACGTGGAGGCGTACGAGCAGGACAATAGACGTATAACAGAGATAGGTATAAGCATTTATGATCCTACAACGCAAGGCAATGCCATGGTGCCATCGATTTTGAATTTCCATATTCGTCCCAAAGAGAATATTCATCTTAGAAACGGTAGATATGTGCCTGATAACGCTACGTCTTACGGGGGCCTTGCCAGCCATATAATGAAGATGTCCGATGCTGTTGAGTTCATTCAACAACTTGTAAACAAGTATCTACAGGATAGCAGATATCCAGGCTGGCTAGTAGGCCACGATGTTCGGGGTGACATCAAATGGTTGCGGAGCATGGACATCTTCTTTCCCAAAAAATTCGAGACTTTGGATACTCAGTTACTATGTTCATTTTCGATGCAGCAAAAAAGAAGCTTAAAACATTGCCTCCGGGCATTGGACATCCCACATGCCAATCTTCACAACGCTGGAAACGATGCTTATTACACGTTGCTTTTAGCTCTTAAAGTGTCGGATCCTCATACTAGAGAGTTGTACAACTTTGACACATTGTACCCAGTGCCGGTCACAAAATACAAGCCCAAGGGCAAGAAGGGCGATTGTGAGCAGTTGACAGTCGATGAGGGTTCCCACCACTTGTTGATGCATTTGTACGAACAGGTGGAACGTGGATACAACTTCGATTTAGAAGTGTCTGCCGCCTTGCCGCCTTTACCTCCATCAGAGGCCGAGCTAGAACTAGAGGCATTTGCTCAAGAAGAAAACTCTGACTGAGTCTAGTATATGCTATTTACACGATCAACCACGAACGCCTGGTACCGATCGAAAATCGTGGTTATCCGAAGGAGAAACCCGGCGCAAAGACTTTTGACTCTAGCGTCGATGATTTCTTCCCAAGACCCGGCCACCCATGTTTGTATGGTGGATAAATAATCGCCGAAGTTCATCACCAAGTGCTGTTCATCTGAGATATCACATATCAAAAGCAGTCCGGTGACAACTCCTTCCACCACTTGGAGTTGGTCCATACTAGAGCTATGAACCACTTGCTGACATATTATGAGGAATTCCCGAATCATATCGTTGTTAGCCACAGAGGCGTATGAACAGTGCAACAACAATGCCAACGTTTTCAAGTAATGGCCGATCAACACGCTAGAATAGTGCCCTATACTGATCCCACCAGATTCGTACCATAGGTGGGTCAATGGGAAATAGAAGTTTCTGCTAAGAATAGTGGCATAGTCACGGTAACGAGGCTTGAAAACTTGCTGCTGCTGCTCTGGTTGCAACTTCCTGCTGATTCGCAAGATCTTTCCTCCCGCTAACTGGTCCTTGGCCTTTTCCGATTCGTCCCTAATTAACGAGTCTTGTATAGATAAATGTGCGGCCTTCAAAGGTTCTGGGACCCAACCAACAGAGCCTGAGCCGGTTCTCTGGCCGTCCAAGCCCAAATACATATCATGCAATTGTGAAGGTAACTGTTTGGTGGCGAAGGCTTTCTCTTTGTACGACGTGGTAACCACTTCATCCTTGAGCCCTCGAATGTCTCTAGCACCTAACGAAAGAGCCGATAGTATCATCATTCTCTGCTGGAGAGAATAATCACCAGTGCCTAGCATCTGAACTAGATCGACGGCGCTTGTTGGTGCTCCCACAACCACAGAGATTAAGCAGTTGAGCTTCAAATCATCAAAGTTGTCCGTATCAAAATTGTTAGGTAACCCTATTATTATCTGGAGAAGAGCCGACGAGTTGTGCTCCAATTCACCACCAAAGTGAGCTTTCTGACGGATCAAAGTTGGCCCAGTCGCAAGGGCGATCTTCACCATATCGAATGCCTGAGGGTGTTCTTTATTAACATTCAAGTACTGGATCAACTGTTTGATATAAATAGGAGAAGGCACTTTGGCTTGTGAAACAATTGATGGGTCATCATCGTCTTCGTCATCTGAAGACTCATCGTCCGAGTCCTTATAATGCTTTTGTAAGTCTAGGGTAGCCAATTGATGCAGAACTTGCTCTTGTTCGTCTTCCCCTATAACTACAGGCCGTTGGAGGATCTTCCATGCATCTACAGGGTCCTTCAGCTCGAGGTGTAAGACGTACGACTGATCGGCAATAAGGTAGTCATACCCTTCCAAATCATCGATGGCGAAAATACGGGCCCTGCCAGCAAGATCACATACTTTGTCCGCAAGCACGAGAGCGAATATCTTGACTGCACCGGAGTAGGAGTTAAGTCTGTTGGAAACACTATCAAGGAACTTGATCAGGTCCAAGAAACTTTTGCAGAACTGTGGGCCCTGAAAATGAAGCATCTGCACCAAGATATGAGTTCGAGATTCTTGCAATGTCAACGATTCGTTTTTGATCGTCAAAGAATCTCCCCAAACGGTCACTATATCGGAGAAGACAGAAGTATTTGGCCTTGCAAGGATGGCCATCAACGAGTTCAACTTGTTGTCCAGCATTCGGATGACTTTTTCAACCACGCCAGCATCAACAGGACCAAATGGGCCCAAAATCGAAGCTAGAGCTCCGACTTTATCATGACTGTCAGCGAGTTTGCGTCTCGATACGAACATCAATAAAGAACATAGCACCGATTTCCGCTGAAAGGACTTCAAAAGCGACACCTTCAGCATAACACCAGGCCACAATTGCTCTGTAAACACGATGTCGAAAACCACCAAGTGGCTGGTTTCACTCAAGCTCAATAGCGACATCAAGTACTTGCCAAAATCGTCCCTTCCTTCACCTTCGTGATCCTCTCCTTTACCTTTCGTTACATCGCTCACAAGAATCTTTGTCAAGTACTCCACGTAGGCATCCGTACTGGAGAATACCACACTATCCACAACCACACCGCTCAATCTTGCCTCATTCACAACGGAAAGACATTTCCCTCGGAATAGGAGCTTATTGACCTCGTTTGTTTCCGTCACTGACTTGCATCCTAGCGTCACTAACAAAGTGTTATCTAACGCCATCGATAACACGTCCACATAAGTTCCTGTCAACTGCAATTGCGTGCCCTGTGTCACCAGTTTCTGAATCTTGCTTACAAGCCCGCCAAGGCCACTTAGGCTTTGTAACGATCGTACTATAAGGTTTTGGGTGTGCTGATCGACGACTTTGAAAAGTTGGGGAATCGTCGTGTCTATCACCGTTGTTACTACCACAAACTCTTGCACACGAGACAAGTGGCGTTCGATAAAATACCCAAGACACATCTGTACCTCAGCGGTGCTGGGACGACCCTTGAGTGTCGTTATATAAGTATCAAACTCATCTGTCGCTGTCATTACTGTAAAATCAGTTGCACCGCGATTTTCGATCTATCAATTGTTAATTAGAAGTACAGAGATGAGGTCAGCTATGGGGTCAGTCAGCCGAATGAATATCCACAGGGAGATGTCTGTCACAACCACGAAACTCAACAGTATGCCTGTGCACAAAGAGCGGCTCGAAAGGTATTTCAGGTCATTGGATTTGGGAGATCGGGAAGATGCAGATAAAGTGAGAGGCATTTTGAAACACGCCATGGAGATCGTGTATCTTCGGCAGGTGCCGTTGGTTTCGTTTGACGTGGAGGCGTATGAGCGGAGTCTTCGTAAGATCACCGAAATCGGCATATCTGTATACGACCCAGTGGCTCTGAGCGGGTCCATTTACCCTGTTATCAAAAATAGCCATTTTATAATCAAAGAGCATAGACAGTTGAACAACCACAAATTCTGCCCTGACAATAAGCAGCGGTTCATGGGCGGCGAGTCTCACGTGGTGACATCCAAGGGCGCAACAAAGGCCATGTCTGCGCTCCTCCAGGAGTACATTGTCAAGAGAAAGGGGGCGTTTGTCGGGCACCATATACTGGGAGACATTAAATGGCTCAAAAGTTTGGGCATTGCCATCCCCGACGACGTCCCCACAGTGGACTCCCACAAGATCTATGCCTGTTTCCGTAGTCGTGGAGGCACACTCCGAGGAGTTTTACGGCTTCTCGGGATCCCCCATGGACTATTACATAATGCAGGGAACGATGCTTACTTCACGTTACTAGCGGTGATGGCACTTTGTGATCCCCAAGTAAGAGAGGCCAAGAAACTCGACACTTTCACCGACGTGGTGAAGTTGACCAAGACACAAATGACGCGAGAAAAGTTCTCAGATCTGGCTGCTTTCAACACCAAGGAAGATATCCAGTCCATTGTGGATCAGTTTATTGGCACCAGTGAGCCCGACGCCGTGGAAACCCACGACACTTTTGAAAAAGAAATCATAGTTGTAGAGGACTCTGACACAGACACAGCCACCGTGGAGTCAACATCAAAGCGGGCCCGTTTGTACAAACAATGAACATTTCGTGAACGGCCTCAGAAGTCTATAAACTAAACGCATTTTTTCAGTTGATCCAATTTTTATTTGTTAATCTACAATTATCATGGTGCAAAAGATCACTAAAACCATTACCAAAGTGGAAAAAACGGTTACGGCGAAGGCCACGAAGAAACAGACCAAGTCGAAAATTCCAGAGCTGTTCAAGTACGAGAAAGTGGGCGGCCAGTTCAAGTTTGGCGCTCATGTATCCACCACGGGCGGTATTTCCAACGCGGTGATCAACGCCAGGCAAATCGGGGCCAATTCGTTCGCCATGTTCTTGAAGTCGCCCCGGAAGTGGGTATCCCCGGAGATCAAGGACGAGGAGGCAGCGTTGTTCAAGGACTATTGTGATAAGTTTGGTTACGACCCTCGCACAGACGTGCTCCCTCATGGGTCGTATTTTATCAATTTGGCTAACCCTGACCAGGAGAAAGAAGAAAAGGCATACGGGTCATTCTTGGACGACTTGAGGCGATGTGAAAGGCTCAATATTGGACTCTATAACTTCCATCCTGGATCCAGTTTGGATTCAGACCATGGTCTTGCCTTGAAACGGTTAGCGAAAAATATCAATCGGGCCATCAGTGACACCAGCTTTGTCAAGATCGTTATCGAAAACATGGCCGGCCACGGCAATTTGATTGGGTCAGACCTTCAGGATATCAGGGATGTGATTGATTTGGTCGAGAATAAGGACAGAGTGGGCGTTTGTATCGATACCTGCCACACATTTGCTGCTGGCTACGATATCAGCACCAAGGAGCTATACGAAGAGTTCTGGTCCAAATACGAGAAGATTATCGGCTGGGAATACTTGAGTGCTATTCATTTGAACGATTCCAAGGCACCTCTTGGTGCAAACAGGGACTTGCACCAGAAATTGGGGTACGGGTTTTTGGGTCTTGAAGCGTTTAGGGTCATTTCCAACGACAAACGCTTACATAAGATTCCTATCATCTTGGAGACCCCTTCGGCGGACGACGATGATGTGTATGGAGAAGAAATCAAGCTTCTTGAGTGGTTGCAAGAGAAAGACATAGGGGACGAAGAGTTCATTGCAAAGAAAGATGAATTACTGAACAAAGGCGCCAAAGAACGGGCTGAACACCTTAAAAAATTCGAGGTCAAGACGAAGAAAGAATCCGACAAGAAGGCTAAGACCACCAAGCGTGAATCTGGTGCTATAGACGCCATGTTCAGCAAGAAACAGAAGAAGTAGTAAATATATAGCACCGGTGCTTCAAAGTGCCCCCTTGCACCAGACCCATACACCATAAGAACCGCGATCAAAGTTTTTTCTCTTCACTCACAAAAAATTATCCAATTAAAACTTAATCAAATTATATTATAATCCAACATGAGTAGTAATCCATGGGCTAAAAGAGATGCTTGGAGATTCGAGGGTCAATTTACCCGTATCAATAGATTCAAGTCTGCATTGCCCGGCTTTGGTATAGGTTTGGCCGCGTTTGTGGTATATTGTGGATATGAAAAGTTGACTGCCAAACCTCACGAAGAACATCATTAGACAAGAACTGAAACAAATACGAACCAAATAGATAAATCCTCCTTAAAGTCTAAATATACAGATATGTATTGCATGATAACGTTCACGTCTATGTACAGATGGTCACAAGAAAACAAATTTTATTCTAGGACTCTATTCCTTTTGTTTTTGATATGAGATTGTTAATGGTTTAATTGTTGAGCTCCTTCTTGGTTCAATGCTGCCTCTCCCTGGGTACGGTCTCCTAACCCCTCTTCCAACTCCTTAGCAGTAAACTCCTCGAACAAAGCGTCGGTATTCTCGAACATGGACTTGGTCTCTTCGCTGTCGGTGTCAATATTAGCCTTACTGGAAGTGTTAGCATTTTTGATCTTGGTCTTTTCAGCGGCCAACACTGCCCATTCGTCGATGTGGATCTGTTCTTGTTCAATCCCCCTTTGTATGTTGGTCTTCGAGTACACGGCCCCGTACATCCCACTCTCTTCTTTGCTGACCACACTTTGCATTTCTTCCTCCATTCTCAATTTGTAAAACTCAAACCTGGCATGGTCATATGATTCGGCAACAGTCTTGTCTGTGTTATTCATAAGCCATACAGTTCTTTGAACCACGGATTCCCCATCTAACGGTTTGTTTAACTGTACCATATGACTCCAGTTGGCGTTGACATTGTCGTTACCTTCGTTTTCGATTAAAACCTTGGGCCTGGAAAATTCCCACGGGTGTCTTTTATAGAACAAGTCTCTCAATCTGTCCTCCACGAATCTCAACTCAGGCACCCTGTGAGCGCTGTTGTTACGTGACCGTAACTCTTTGTTGGTCAATCTGGTCTTTTGGCCATGCACTTTGCTTATAGGATCGGTGTAAGAGCCGTTATGTAATCTCTTTGGGATCTTGGTCAAATCGTTGGCTGGTGGGTGGTTTGCCACTACCTCGTACCAGACTGGCTTGTTCTGCAACAACCCGGACTTCAAGTACGCAGACGTCCTCTCAAGCACTGTTGTGGCCTGGTTTTGAATCTTCATAGCTACAAACTGTTGAAAATTTTTTTTCCTTTGTACGATCTTTTTTTTATTACTCGCGATAAAATACATATACCAACCCATCTGATAGATTGCAAATTATACGTATGGACTGGGCCAACAAAACGCCGGTGCCGTTGGTGCATGCGGTGCGCCAAGCGGTTACCGCCAACAGAGACCGACTATGCAAGCAGTTGGGAGTGCCACCTGCGCAAATCTATGCCAGGCTCGATCCATTAAATTGGGAAAATGACCACACAAGGGCTAAACGGAAACTGATCCTACAACAGTACCACAAAGATGCCCGAACGCCGTTGAACTTCTTGAAAGTGCTATATCCTTTCAAGCACCAGCTTTTCATGAACGACGCTCGGTCCAGTAACATCCACAAGCTTATGATAAATGAATACTTTAAGGTGAAGCTCACATCTATAGAGCCAGACCATCTCAATCGGTTTATTCAATTAGTCCTCGACAATCCCAAGTTTACAAGGCCGCTGAAGTTGGTGTCTGTAGGAGTCACACAGCCCGGACAGTTGGTGCACGGGTTCGCCCAACTGAAGAAATATCGAGATTGGTACTTGAAGCTGCTAAACACCATATTCACCGATCTACGCAGACATACACTTCCGATTCTGATACAGGAGCAGGATCAATTCTTGTACTACCATTTCTTCAAGGACAAACGAAAGCTACTCAGAAAAATCCAGCAAGCGTTCTACTTGACGGGAAAATGGAAAGAAAATGAAAGGGACTTCAGTTTCGACTTTTACAGGAAATTGAAGGTTTCTGGCACCTCCTCGTTGAATAATCTACTACAGATATGCCTTATGCAATTGAAGTCTGAAACTTTCGACACAATATCAAAGCGAATCGTCTCGCCCGATCGCCACACGTTCATGTTGTGGCTCAAGGCGTACAGTGGTCCTTTTAAAGACGAACAGAAATTCAAGCTAGTGTTGAGCCGAATCAACGTCCCCATGGATATCACGCTAGCTAATGCTGTAATGAAGGGATTCATAAAGTTTGGTAGGTTACCGGAAGCCGAGGCTATGCTTGAGACCGTGGAACCAGGTGTGCCCGCAGGCGATGCCGTATACATGTACATGACCCCCACAGCAAAATCTACATACAACCAGCATTTGGTATACTACGATAACTTGCGCAAGGTGGTGAGTATGCCACCTATTCCGTTGATACCTAACATCGACACCTTCACGCCGTTTTTGGAAGAGTACGCTAACCGTGGCCAGCCCCAAAAGATGCTTGAAATGGTGCATAGGCAAAGGAGCAGCGGTCTCCCATTGACCACCAGAACGTTCAAGGAGATGTTTCGGCACCGGTTTACGTGGGAGGTATCCACGGTGTTCCTCAAAATCTTGATCGATGAGTTCCAGACAGTGTTCAGTTTCGATTCTGATGTCAATGGAAAAGTGGCTACTCCGGCAGACGGTGGACAGCAGTTGAAACTCAATGACCAGTTGGTTGCGTCGGTGACGCGGTCTGTATCCCACTTACATCCACAAGTCAGAGAGTTGTACGGCCTTTTGAAGGATGACATCAGAGCCCTACGGAGACAGAGTGAATTAAAAGATTTATTCGTCAAGAACGAGATTACCTACTTGAAAATACGGTACTTGAACCAACTTCATACCATTTGCTCGCTGGTTTTGGAGGCCAGGGAAGCAGGGTTACTGCTCACACCAGAACCACGGGTCTCCGTTGCTGGTTCGTCATCCGATTCGTTTATCAATTCGTCCAAGTCATAGTCATAACTGTCAGGATTTGCATCCACCGCCAATTTTTCCTTCCGCCTTCTGATCTGCGGCTGGTTGAGTTTCAACTTCAATGGGACATCGTCAGCGGTGTATTTCTTGATCCCCGAGGTCTTGGCTTCGGATACTTGCTCCAACTGTGCATCTGGGGGAACATACCCAGAATATCCGCCTTGAGCATCGTTGCTACGTTGGGACGCCTTTTCCGACTTCACCGGCTTCTTTTCGTACTTGTAGTCCACCAACTTCATATAATAGGGCAACACTATCACCACTGCCACCAACACCACCGTCACCAGTATAAGAAATAAGAACATGGTGGGACCGATGGTGGTATTTTGTGGAAAGAAAATTTTTTTGGCGGCGCGGTACGGTACCACAGTGCACCACCCATTTGTACATAGAGGTAGCACTACTTAAACGCTTTGGTGCCACGTCGGTGTATATAGAACCAAAACAATCCCATAGAAACAGACCCGCCTCAGAGACTGTACCAAATTTGAGTACTTACCACTGTGGCTTTCAGACAATACCGTGACTTACGTCAGAATCGCCATTGGGTGAATGAGAACTAAAGGTAAGAAAAAGTCTCGCCAAAAAGTCACTCCATACTTTACCATGTTCAAACATATTGGAAGAATCGGTAGAAACGTACAAGCTTTAAGGCCATTGGTGGGCTGTGCAAGAGTTCCCGTGCAGCAGCTCTACCACAGGACCAATTTGGTCAGTGTTCGGCCCTACGCCATAGATACACTTGGGGAGACAGTAGACTCAAGAGTGGATCAGTTATCAGTTTCAGACTATGACAAAATCTCCAATATTTACCTCGAGGACTTGGGTGACGAGTTAGATGCAGTGTCAGAGGAATATGAAGTGATAGACTTTGACCTTGCGCTGGGAGTTTTGACGTTGAACACCCCCAAGGGAACGTATGTGATCAACCGTCAACCGCCAAATAAACAAATATGGTTAAGTTCACCCATTTCGGGACCTAATCGGTATGACTTGGTCCAGGGTCATTGGGTGTCATTAAGAGACGACGACCACTTGTCGGAGTTGTTGTCGAGGGAGTTGTCTGATATTTTGGGCACGTCCATTCAGTTGCAACTCGACCAATAGAACCATAGGAACTGATGGTGATAGGAACTGATGGTGATAGGAACTGATGGTGATCGGAACTGATGGTGATAGGAACTGATGGTGCTTGAACAATTGACTTACGATTTCAGAAGTCCTAGAAGTTCCAGTAGTATGTTTCAAGCCCAGACACGTCCTTGTTCCAGTTGTATCAACCTTCAAGTGAGTGTCTTGTGATGGCTCCGATACCTTGTATATAAACCCAAATGACCCAAATCGCCCAACGACACCACTTACACCACATCCATATATGACTCACCACCATTCGTATGCCCGTTCGGTTCATATCAGCATAGCCAGCTGCTTCCAAAAGTGCCCATCAGCTGTGATCATTCTAGTGGCCGCAACAGGCCAATGCCGGCAATACTTAACTCCTTTGCTCCCCTGATACACATAGCCACTACCTCCGTACCCGGATGTCTACCAGTATCTCTTTTTTTGTATAATAATCCTTAACGGTAGCTTTTCAGGGCATCTTATCAGTCTCTATACCTTCCAGTCTTGTCTCACTAAAACGAAAAGCGTAAGAAAAAAAGTACCACACATTTTGCACATCTCCCATGCCGCCCACCGTTAAGTTCAAAGGGCTAACGACGGGCACCGACAAGGTGTCGATATACTCTGTGACAGTACTACAGGAGCGAACTATCCGAAAAAGACCAGCGTCTGCAAATTTAATGGTGAAGATAAGCCTACCCACCCCGGTATTAGAGACAATAGGTAATATTGATTCAGATCTGGACCCTATTTCAGACCCAGAACTTTCATCGCTAGACGAAGAGTTGAACCAAGCCCTCCAGACACCTGAAACCACACCGGCACCACAAAACCCTCGCACGTGGCCCGTGACGTTGAAATATTCTCCGGTGAAGGCAAAAGCAGTGAGTCCACTACCAGCTGCAAGTAACACATCTAATCCCGTGAAACAGGAAAAACTATCGCCTTCAATACCACCAACCAACCCCCCAGACAACACCCCATCTAACGATCAGAACACTGCCACGAAAGACGACGAGTACAGGGTGATACCGCCCAATTTAATAACGATTCTCAAACGAGAGTTTGGACTTCTCAATGAAACAGCAGAGGAGTTGGAAATGATAGAGAAAATGATATTCACGCTAAGAGACCCCTTGAGCTCCACCAAGATAAAGCTTCCCATAAAGTCAATGATGTGTAGCCACTTCGAGTGCTTCGACTTTGAAAATTTTTGTGCCTTCAGTCGGCTCCCGAATGGCGTTAAGCTAGCATTACGCAAAGATTTGGTCAAGAAGAGCACAGAGTTGAAGAAACAGGACAAGAAGCTCCTTCAGAACGCTAGCGACATTTCTAAGCTCACAAAAGACTTTATGTATCAGCCCACATTCCCCAGCTTCAATGTACTGAGGGCCCTATCGAATCAAGGTAACCAAAGCGGAGGTTTAGGCCATAGTCAGCATCATTTCCCTGTGTACCGATGTCCGGTGTGCAACAAGACCTTCTATTTGAACCAGCTATTCATATCTGATATTTTCAACTACTTTATCAAGACCACTCCCATGGACATTGATCGGATCGAGCTACGAGATATGGTCAAGTACAAGATCGTGTCAGACGAACTGACACCGGCTTACACTAGAAAGGCCAGTCAGCAACCAGAGGAAGAGATTATCATACTATCTGACGACAGCGATGCCAGCATGGACGATGAGGACCGCCCGGAACCAAACACAAAAGAACCAACCGTACAAGAACAGCAAGAACAGCAATATGATGATGACGATGAAGAAGAAGTTCGACAAGAAGAGGAAGAACGGGAACAAGAGGAAGAACGGGAAGATGAGGAAGAACGGGAACAAGAGGAAGAACGGGATGACGATGTTGGACCGGAAAAGGAAATCGGGCTTCAAGGACGTCCAATCGCTGTTAGTGAAAAGGCGTACGTGGATATGTTATACCGTCAAGCTTATGCAAACAGGACGCGAGGATATCCCCTAAGTGTGTCGAAGCGAGATGGTTCCATATGTGACAATTGTGATGTATGGGACACTCATGAGGCTCTCAAACACTATCCTCTTCCTTGGTACTGGACCCCAGAGGAGAAACTGGCAGTCGAAGACCTCATTGAGGATACTTTCTGGGACCTCTACCCTTTTGCCAATTATCCCGACGAAGAAACAGAAGAGGAGACACTAGTACGGCTTGAAGACCGGAGCAGTTCCGATTTGGAAACCGACGACAGCTTTGACAGGTCTTACAAAAGGTACCAGAGCCAAGGCCATGGCCAGGAAAGTAACCAATACGGGCATCCCCAACAATTGCTTAACCAACTGCACGGCCAAGAGAGGCTACCGCTGATACTGGGTCAAGATTCAAGCCTCGCCGGCTCCGGCAGCTGGGAAGACCCTGTAATGTTAGATTAGATGTCAATAGTGTCCACACTTAATGTCCATAATGTCCATACCTTAGCGTTGTCATCGGGTTGGACACGACCACTATTTGTTCCATCTCTGACGCAATGATAAATTTCATGTAAGGTTGCGGTGCCTGAAATTAATCGCATTAATCATATAATTTTTCAACACTGGAAAAACAACTTATTTTCTTTGACCTTTACTCTGCTGATTTCTTCAATTGAGTTTGTGAAAGATGGCTGAAAACGTATGTTCTGTTCAATCCTGAAGTCGAGGAGTCTTCGGACTAGTAGCGACTTTTTTGTGGCTGTCAATTGGCGTTTATCGTTGCGATTTTCTACATTTCAGGGGATACTGCTCTCAATTGCGGTCCATTCACATACCCAGATTTACTAACATAATTTACTATAGACTCAGAACGTGCAACCCGATGAGATATTGAATCCTCCGGACCAAGTTGAGTTGGGACACCAACCACCTCCAATCAAAAATGAAGCCTTGAGGAAACAAACTACTGGCAAATCTTTGGGCTCCAGAGCTGCTACTAGAAATACTACCAATGGGCGTGGCAGCGTTGAGTCATTTGAGCTCACGCCAAGTGAGGACTACGATGTGTCGGGGGCCGTGAAAAAGCCTCCACCTAGAGATCCCGTTCCTCCTACTTTCAGAGGCTGGAAAGAAGTGGGAAACTACGAAAATGAAGACGAATTGACATTGGAAGATGAGATTGTGGATTTATTGACCAAAAGTTCGATCCTCGACCAGTACCTTCCTGCTGTGGCTTACGGTGACTGGTACCACAACGTCGGATACTTGTTTCTTGGTGGGTTTTTGTCGTGGTTCGTTGGTTGGTTCAGCTTCTCTTTGGCACCTATTTTTGTTGTCATGTTAGTGTTCTCGGTTTTGTACCGTACTTCAATCAGAAAGTATAGAACTGTGGTGAGAGAGCAGGCCCAAAGAGAATTTTCCATCAAGTCGATCGAAAATGACTACGAGACTTTGGATTGGTGTAACGTGTTTTTGGAAAAGTTCTGGTACTTCTTGGAACCCTCCATTTCTCAAATCGTCTGTGAACAAGTCAACCCTGTTTTGGCTCAATCACCAGCACCAGCGTTTGTTAAGGCATTGTGGATTGACAGTTTCACTGCAGGTACTAAGCCTCCTAGGGTGGATGCGGTCAAGACTTTGGGTGGTACTAATGATGACATTGTGGTCATGGATTGGACTACCTCTTTTACTCCTAACGCTTTGGCCGATTCCAACGCCAAGCAAAGAAAGAGTAATGTCAACCAGAAGATTGTTGTTAAAGCAAACATCTTCGGGTTCACCGTTCCTGTGGCTGTTTCTGACGTTTCCTTCAAGGCTGCTGTTAGAATCAGATTAAGAATGATGACAGCTTTCCCCCATATTGAAACTGTCAATGTCACATTGTTGGAACCTATCCAGTTTGACTTCAACAGTAAAGTTCTTGGTGACAGTATCTTCAACTGGGAGGTGTTGTCTTTCCCAGGGCTTTACCCATTCATTAATGAAATGGTCAAGAAGTACGTGGGTGCAATGGTTTACGCTCCATTATCTTTCCAATTGAATGTTCAACAGCTTGTTGCCGGTTATGCCTTGGACTCCGCGGTTGGTGTTTTATCTATCACCGCAAAGCGTGCCAAAAATATCAAAGGGTTCACTACTATTGGTAATACTTTAGATCCTTACTTAGAGTATGGGTTTAACACCGAAGTTTTGGGTAAGACCAAGTGGAAGTCTGACACTAATAAGCCGGTTTGGAATGAAACCACTCTTATTACAGTGAAGAGTTTATCCGAACCCTTGAGTATTTCCCTTGTGGACTATAATGGGCACAGAAAGGACAGACAACTTGGTTCTATCCAGTTTGATTTGGAACAATTACGTGAAAACCCCAAACAAACTCAACTTTCAGCTCCATTCATCAGAAACAATAAACCTGTTGGTGAATTGGACTTTGGTTTACATTTCATGCCTACGATTCCTCCTAAGAAAAACCCAGATGGTGCCATAATTCCTCCACCTGATTTGAATACCGGTGTTGGTAGAATCGAGGTCTTGGAAGCCAGAAACTTCAACAGAGACGAAAAGAACCCATCTTCCGCTTATGCTGAGATCCACTACAATGACGAATTGGTTAAAAAATCAAGCATTGTCAAGGGTTCCAACAACCCTGCTTGGGGGTTGGGATACGAAACTATCATCAACAACAAGTCTAAGTCTAGAATCAGATTGATTGTTAGAGACAAAGATGATTCTTTCTTGGGGTCTGTTACCACTTCTTTGAATGAACTTATTGATGCCACCCAAGTCAATCAAACCTGGTTTGGGTTATCTAAAGGCGGTGAAATCAGAATCAATGCCTCGTTCAAACCCGTTGAACTTCCAACCAAAATCGAAGATTCTGTGGGTTACACCCCACCTATTGGTGTTGTTAGAATCAGTATTGAAGGTGCTGAGGACTTACGTAACTTGGAAAGAATCGGGAAGATTGATCCTTATGCCAGAGTCATGATTAACCACTTCGAAAAGGCCAGAACTATCCCTGCTGAAAGTACTTTGAATCCAACTTGGAATGAAGTATTTTACTGTAGTGTTACGTCTCCTAACCAATTGTTGACTTTGGAAGTAATGGATGTTGAAAAGAGATCTGCTGACAGAACATTGGGTTCATTCGATGTTAGATTGCATGAAATTATCAGCAAGAATGAAAAGAACAAATACATCGAACACGTCGACACTGAGCAGAGGCAAGGGAAGTTGATCTCCAAAAATGGTCCAAAGGGTACCCTTACTTATTCTTTATCTTTCTATCCTGTTTTGCCCATTATTCCAATAAGTGAAATAAGAGAATCTGAAGAGAAAGCCAAGAAAGAAGCCGCAGCCAACGCCAAAGCTGAAGCTGCCAAGACTCCAGAAGAAAAAATCAAGGATGCAAAAGAAAAGGAAGAAAAGGCAAAGAAAGCAGAAAAGGAAAAGCAACAAAAGATCGCCAAGGGAGAAATCGAAGATAGTAATGCTGGAGGAGAAAAACGGTTGAGATTGCAATTATCTTTGGAGGAACTCTTGGAATACAAGAGTGGTGTATTTGTGTGTGAAATCTTGGAAGGAAGGGTCAACAAGAACAATCTTTACTTACAAGTGTTTTTTGACAACCATTCTAATTTCGATATTTGCAGTCAAAAATTGAAAGGTTCAGGAGATATCAATGTGGCCACTGTTGGCGACGTTACCATCAAGGAATTGGATGAATCCGTTGCCTGCTTTAAACTTGTCAAGGATAAGGAAGATAACAGAGCTGAAAAGGCAGTTGCTGAAGCTGAGATCTCTACTTTGGAATTACTTAAGAATGGGTTCCATAACCCAACCACTATCAAATTGACTGGAGACACCACTGCGGAGTTCAAGGTTTCTTTGCAATGGATTCCTGTTATTTACGAGACTGGTATCCCACCCCAAGATATGAGAGACAATTGTGGTGAGGTGACCGTGGAAGTTCTCCGTGGGGAGCACTTCCTTGCAGGTGATAGCAACGGGAAATCCGACCCATACGTCAAATTGTACCTCAACACTGATGAAGATGCTTTCCTCAAGACAAAGAAAGTCAAGAAGACTCTTGATCCTGTATTCAACGAGGCAGGAACGGTTGACGTTGTCAACAAGTACGATTCCTTCATCAGAGTTAAAGCTTATGATTGGGACATTGGTCCAGAACAGGATGATTTGTTGGCCACTGCCGAATTTAGGTTGGGAGATATAGATTGGTCTAATCCAGATGAGGAAATTGAAATTCCCTTGGAAGGTGAGGAAGGCGAAGATGGGGGAAGTGTGTTCATCAAGGTTTCTTTCTCGCCCAAATTCCTCATTGCTGCCAAACCTGCCTCTGCCACTGATATTGGTGATGCCTTTGGTGCTGTCGGTGGTCTTGGTAAAGGTGTTGGTAAGGTGGGTGTTGGAGCTGTGGGAGGTGTTGGAAAAGGTATCGGTGGTGTCGGAAAGACGATCGGTAAGGCTTTACCTTTCGGTAAACACTAGACTTGTTTCTAGCCTTACCTATGCTCCTCTCGTTATTTTGTAGTTTTATAATCTGTTTGTTGCAATTAAAGACATTATGATCATTTCAGTGTATATGGCTGCAAATTTTTCTGAAACTTCGAAGTAAACACTGGGTAAGCCAGCAATGAAATCTATCTGAACAATGCACACTACATTCACAGCTCGTACATGGCAGAATGACGAAGTATGGCTTTCTGCTGCTCTCACCCTCCTTTTGTGGACCTCTCTACTATTCCCTGCCTGTATGCCATTTCTGAACACGGTCGTGTATTTTCCAATTCATTGATGCTCATCTACAGCGCTCATCTATACCTGAAAAAAAAAATACAAAAAATTTTAATTCAAACCTCACTTAATAAGCTGATATAAAGATGGATGTCTCCAAACCAGTGGGTTCCGAAATCACATCGGTGGAGTTTGGTGTTTTGCTAGAAAGAGAAATCAAGAATTTGTCGGCTAAGCAAATCACAAACCCCATTGTTTTTGACAATTTAGGTCATCCTATAAGTGGAGGTCTTTATGATTTAGCTTTGGGAGCATTCCTCAGAAATTTGTGTACCACTTGTGGGTTGGACGACAGATTCTGCCCTGGTCATCAAGGTCACATAGAACTTCCTATTGCTGTTTACAACCCCTTATTTTTCAACCAATTATTTTTGTTCATCAGATCATCATGTCTTTACTGTCATCACTTCAAATTGAATGCACTTGAAGTCCACAGATACGCCTGCAAATTGAAGCTCATCCAATATGGCTTGCTTTTGGAATGTGTCGAGTTGGACAACATGTTGGTAGCTGACGAAGTTGCTGGTGGTGCTGCTGAGGCGGAAGAAGGTGAAGAAGAAACTTACACTGCCAGAAACTCTGTGGACCCCAAATTGAAGAAAGAATTAATGCAACGTAGAGAACTTTACGTCGATACCGTCATTTCCACCGCCCTTAGCGAGGGAAGAACCAGCGAACATGGGGTTGTTACTTCCACCATCGGAGAAGAAAGGAAATTCACTATTCAAGAGTTCTACAAAAAATTATTATCTAGACCAAGATGTGATAATTGTGGTATGTACTCACCAGGGTTCAGAAAAGATGGGTTTGCCAAATTATTCGAAAACTCTTTGAGAGACAAGCAAATCACCAACAACAGAGTCATCGGTGTGCCTCGTCCAGATATGTTGAGATCAGGCGGCTCCAGCGGTTCCAGAAACGACTCCATGCCTAACATCAAACAAAAAGGAGGTGCCAAATATATTTTATCCACTGAGGTGAAAAACATCTTGAACTCTGTGTTTGCCAACGAAAAAGATGTTTTGAACAAGGTTTTTAGTGCCAGACCAAACCCCCACAAGGAAGTGACGGCCGATATGTTCTTTTTGACGGCATTAGTGGTTCCTCCTACAAGGTTTAGATTACCTTCGAAATTAGGAGATGAAGTGCATGAAAACGCTCAAAATGAGTTATTATCCAACATTTTGAAGACTTGCTTGTTAATAAGAGACTTGAACGATCAGATTTCCACTGTCACCAAAGATAAAATATCAGTTGAAGACAGGAGCATCTTGTTCAACAGACTCATGAACTCCTTTGTGACCATTCAAAATGATGTGAATGCTTTCATTGATTCCACCAAGAACCAAAATGCTCAAGCTGGAAAATTACCAATTCCTGGTGTCAAACAAGCTTTGGAGAAGAAAGAAGGGTTGTTTAGAAAGAACATGATGGGTAAAAGAGTCAATTTTGCTGCTAGATCGGTTATTTCTCCTGACCCTATGATCGAAACAAATGAAATCGGGGTTCCACCCGTTTTCGCCAGGAAGTTGACCTACCCTGAACCGGTCACTGCCCACAACATCAACGAATTGAGAAAAGCCGTTATCAACGGTCCTGATAAGTGGCCTGGTGCAGTACAGGTCCAAAACGAAGACGGATCTTTGATTTCATTAGTCGGCATGAATTTGGAACAACGTAAAACTATTGCCAATCAGTTGTTGACCCCTAGTAATAATGCCAATGGTAGTGTGGTCAACAAGAAGGTTTTAAGACACATCAAGAACCACGACGTCGTTCTTATGAATCGTCAACCAACTTTGCATAAAGCATCCATGATGGGTCACAAAGTCAGAGTGCTACCCGGCGAAAAGACTTTAAGATTGCATTATGCCAACACTGGTGCTTATAACGCCGATTTCGACGGTGATGAAATGAACATGCATTTCCCACAAAGCGAAAACGCTAAAGCCGAAGCTTTGAACTTGGCTAACACCGACAGCCATTATATAACCCCTACGTCTGGGTCTCCCTTAAGAGGATTGATTCAAGATCATATCAGTGCCGGTGTTTGGTTGACCAGTAAAGATACTTTCTTCACTAGAGAAACGTACCAACAGTTGATCTACGGCTGTATCAGACCAGAAGATGGACATATTGCTAAAACAAGGCTTAAGACTTTGCCTCCTACCATCATCAAGCCTGTTCCATTATGGACTGGTAAACAAGTGATATCCACTATTTTATTGAACATCAAGCCTGAAAATGTTCCAGGGGTGAACTTGATATCTAAAAACAAGATCAAGAGTGAATACTGGGGGCAAGGCTCAAATGAAAACGAAGTCGTCTTCAAGAACGGTGAACTTTTATGTGGTATCTTGGATAAATCTCAATATGGTGCTTCTCAGTTCGGTATTGTCCACTCGTTGCATGAGGTCTATGGTCCAACTATTGCCGGTAAGTCATTGAGTATTTTGGGTAGACTTTTCACCAATTACATTATGATGACGGCTTTCACATGTGGTATGGATGATTTAAGATTGACTGCAGAAGGTAATGAATGGAGAAATGATATCTTGAAACAAGCTACCGACCTTGGAAGAGTGGCTGCCAACGAAGTCACTAATTTACCTCAAGATACTAAGATCAACGACCCAGAATTATTGAAGCGGTTGGAAGAAATTTTAAGAGACGATAACAAGCTCGGGATTTTAGATGCCGTTACTTCGTCAAAGGTCAACTCCGTGACATCTCAAGTTGTGTCCAAGTGTGTCCCCGAGGGTACGATGAAGAGATTCCCTTACAATTCTATGCAAGCTATGGCGCTCTCTGGTGCTAAAGGTTCCAATGTGAATGTGTCACAAATTATGTGTCTTTTGGGCCAACAGGCCCTCGAAGGTAGAAGAGTCCCAATGATGGTGTCAGGTAAATCGTTACCATGTTTCAAACCATTTGAAACCGATGCCAGAGCTGGTGGTTACATTAAGCAAAGATTCTACTCTGGTATTAGACCACAAGAGTATTATTTCCATTGTATGGCCGGTAGAGAAGGTTTGATTGATACTGCCGTCAAGACGTCCAGATCAGGTTACTTACAGAGATGTTTGACCAAACAGTTGGAAGGTGTTCATGTTTCTTATGATAACACTGTCAGAGATGGTGATGGAACTTTGATCCAATTCTTGTACGGTGGAGATGCTATTGATACCACCAAACAGTCCCACATGAACGAGTTCAAATTCTGTTTGGAGAATTATGATTCTTTGTTGAAGAAGTACCAGCCAGAGTTTATCCAACATTTGAACACAGAAGATGCTGCTGACTACGTTAAGAAGTACAAGAAGTCTCTCAAGAAAGTTAATGACTTACCGCACTATGAACAATCATTGAAATATGATCCTACTATCTCCGTGTATAACCCGGCTAAATACTTGGGATCTGTCAGTGAAAAATTCCAGTCTGATTTGGACACCTTTGTTAGCGATAACAAAGACTTGTTTAAGAACAGTAAAGTTGGTAAAGAGAAATTCAAGGCATTGATGCAATTGAAGTATATGAGATCATTAATCAACCCTGGTGAAGCTGTTGGGATTATTGCATCTCAATCTATCGGTGAACCATCCACTCAAATGACGTTGAACACATTCCATTTCGCTGGTCACGGTGCTGCTAACGTTACCTTGGGTATTCCTAGAATGAGAGAAATCATTATGACGGCTTCTTCTTCTATTGCCACGCCTCAAATGACTTTGCCATTGAGAACTGATATCAACGATCAACAAGCTGAATTGTTCTGTAAGAACATCACTAAGATTGTGTTGAGTGAGTTCTTATTAAACGTCAGTGTTGTGGAGACCACAGGTACCACCAACAGCGGAGACAATTCCAGATCTTATACAATCAAATTGAACTTCTTCACCAAAGACGAGTACGAAAAGCAATACGACATCGATCAACAGCACTTGGAAGATGTTATCATCAAGAAATTCATCGGCGCTTTAGAAACCAATATCACCAAGGAAATCAAAAAGCAAAAGAGAGCTGACATGCCTCAAGTGGGGACTGCTTCCGCTGTTCGTGATCCTGTTGAAGGGAAGGTTGACAACGCTAGTAATGACAAAGATGAAGATGATGATGATGAAGACGACGACAATGATGAGGATCCCGAAGATGCCAAATCCAAGAAGGGTAAAGACCAAGTTTCTTACGATGGTCCTGACGACGATGAAATTGAAACCATGAACAGAGCCGAAGAAACCAGTGATGAAGAAGGTGCCGATAGCGACCATTCAGCTGGTTCCAGCGATTCTGAATCTGAATCAGACTCTGAAGAAAAGATGGAAGTCGATGGTCCTAAGAAAAGTCTTAGTAAAGGTGCTAAAAACAGACAAATGGAAGTTATCACCAACCACAGCTTTGTCAAAAAGTTCAACTTCGATGATGAAAACGGAGAGTGGTGTGAGTTCAACTTGGAATTGATCGGGAACTTTGAAAAGTTGTTGATGGTCAATATCATTGAAGATTTGAGTAAAAAGATCGTTGTCAGAGAAGTGCCCAAGATTGGTAGATGTTTGCACCCCAGTGGTGAAAGACATTTGACCACCGAAGGTGTCAATTTCAAGGCCATGTGGGACCAAGACGATTTCATTGAAGTCAACAAAATCTCCTCCAATGACATCTATCAGGTGTTAAAGACCTATGGGGTTGAAGCCGCTAGAAATACCATTGTTCGTGAAATCAACAATGTTTTCGAAAGATACGCCATTAATGTGTCTTCCAGACATTTGGATCTTATAGGTGACATGATGACAAGAGAAGGATCATACTTGGCCTTCAATAGACAAGGTATCGACTCGTCTACATCGCCATTCATGAAAATGTCGTACGAAACCACTTGTCAATTCATCACCAAATCTGTGTTGAACGGTGACCAAGAAGAACTCGAAAGTCCTTCTGCAAAGATTGTCATGGGTAAATTATCAAATGTTGGTACAGGTACTTTCGATTTGTTCGCCAAGTTGACCTAGTAAAATTACACACACATATATATAGAAAGAGAAAGGAAATTACGCTCATATTACTGTTGATAGGAAAATATAATATTAAAAATAGTTCGTCTCAAATGTTGTAACACGCAATCAAAAAACTGGACACAAAACTCAATTTGAAGTTGAAATTGTCAAGAACCAACAGGTTCAAATCGAAGGACTGGTCGTTGAACTTGAAGGCGTAACTCCATGGAATATTGATCAAGTTTCGGGACTTTAAAAATTGCGCCAACAAGTAAACTGAAAGTGATAAACTTATAATTAAAGAGCTGAACTTCCCCACGATTATACCCAAAAACAAACCAGTAACCGATCCAATTGTCAACTCATTGTACATTTGTTGTCTTTTTGACACATCCAAGTTCTTTAAGTCATTTCTTGCAGTTGTGGCTGCTTGATTTAAAGTGGGCACTTGCTTGGAGGAAGCAAAACTGTCATTCAAAATAGGATGAAGCCCTGGAAGCAAGCACAATTTGTAGGGAGAAACAGCTTTGAAGGAAAATTTGGGGAACCTGGTCCTTTGCATGAATATTCTGAACATTTTAGGAGGTATTTTTTCTTGTGGAGAACTTTTTTTAGTGAATTTGTTAGTCGACTCTTAAACAATTTATGACACTGAACTTTCGTGATAAATTTCACACCCATTCCTCCTCCACCGCACCGGGGACCCTCACATCGAACACGATTCGTGTGCAACCCATTTTTCAGGAAATTGCGTGCCTGCACCTATATGTCTGGATGTCGTGGCCCCGCCAATATTTAACCACTATGCCTGCTTGCACCGACGCGTGCCTGGAGAGAACGCAAACACTTTTATAGTCGTGTGTTCACCATTACAGAAATAGTACGAGTGAGCAAAAAAATGATCAATACAACCTGAACCCACTGCTTCTCCTTACACAGACTACAGATTTTTCCTTTGAACGAAGATGGAAAATGAGTTGGGCAAACCGTTCCGACCAGAAGAGTACTCGGGGAGTGGTCTTGACCGAGAAACAATTGACGAAGACTACGCCGACGACACTTCCAGCGTGGAATCATCTCCTTTAGTGAACAAAGTCAGAGATGCCGGTACCAGCCAGCCTGCCAACGGTTCACGTAAGGACCTTGGCTTTTTAGTGAGTGCAAACTTCTCCACCGACTCCATAGCAGAAGTAGATGAGGATGTGATGAACCACTTCCTCCATAATGACAATATCGCTGAGCCCACTACGCCGAAAATGGGGACGTCCAACATTCTTAGCTTCTCCAACAGCCACAGCAGAAGGTATTCATTATCATCAATGAACTCACCCACACAACTCATGAGGCCCAGCACTGCCAATGGCAAGCCAAGGCCTCGATCTGCTTTCTTTGGCGACGATAGTTTCAGAAATGAAGATAGCCCGTACCACAATCCCAATATTTCACTGCAACTACAGTCTCCCACCGTCAGCAGTAGTCGAAACAATCACAGAAGGTCTAACTATATACCGCCGCCCATAATTGCACCGCCTTACTCGTCCAGATCTGGATCTCCCACGAGGTCGACGTCGCCTTCAAGAACTAACAAGAACTTCAGATCAAAGAGCCCTGTCAGGAGATCTAACTCCCCCGTGAAGCTGTACCAGCCCTTCAATTTCCAGTCCCAGGAAGTGATGCTCAATAACGGTACATCGGGAAATTCATTATCGGTGAAGCCAGCACATAGAAAGGGTCACAAGTACAAACATTCATCGGTGTCCATGAACTATTTCCAGGAGCCGACGCCAACGAAAGCTGATACCCTTCCTTATTTGAGTACCGTTCCGGACCTGTACCCCATCCCAACCATACGTGAATCCATTGCTTCAATAACAAGAGAACAAAAAACCAAAGTTTGCTGGTCAATACTACACTTGCTCTTATCGTTGATAGTGTTTGTTTCAGGGCATAGAATCCAAACACCAGAGCTTGCTACGTTGGCCCATTTAATCTTCTATGATTCCTTGGGATCGATGGTAATTATTTTGGTTGAAATCATTGGCAATTTCGAGGTTTGGAACCACGCTTCTTTAGTTTACCCCTTTGGCTTGGGGAGATTAGAAGTGTTAATCGGATTTGGTTTGGCGGCTTCTTTGATCATGGTGGGTTTTGACCTTCTAAGTCACATTTTCGAAGAATTCATCGTCATGGTCATGGGGTTGGGGGACGAAGAAGGTCATCATGGTGGCGGCTCTCATCATGTTCATCGAACAGAGAACGGCGCCACTGATTCGTTCATTTATTACTCGGTGTTGTTATTGACGGTGGTCGTCACGGTTATCACGTCCAATTACATTCTTTTAGCAAAGAAAATGAACAAAATCATTAAAGAAAACCCAACACATAACAGGAACATCAGCAATATCGGGATACTTGACGAGATAGAACTCACTCAACCGGCCAAGGAGAACAAAGTCATGACGAAATTGGACGAGTTTGCTAACACCGTTACTAAGAACCCCACTTACATTTTGACGTTGGTGTATACGATTTACCTTATTTCGTCTCCCATATTGTCTGAGTTTGTCCTGAGGCGGTTGGAAATCGATGTGAACGATGCCGCTTCGTTGGTGATCTCGTTGTTGTTCTGTTTGACGGGTTGGAAATTGGTCAAGGCTTTGGGAGGCATGCTTCTATTGTCGTACCCAAGTTCGGAGCACATATACAGCAGATTGAAGGTGTCAATTACCAACGGAATAACCAGCTTGGATTTCTTCAAGCTGACCTACCGTATAGAGAAATTGTTCATCACCAAAGTCAATTACGATATCTTTGTTGCAGGTGTTGGGATTTCGATGATTGGAGGATCATCGGAGGAGGAGGCCCGACTCAGATACGAAATTTCCCGGTTGATCAAGGCCAAACTTGAAAAGAGACAAAGAAACGGATTTGTTTTAGAACTCACTGTTGATATAGACCGAGTATAATGACAAAAAACAATAGCACGTAACGATAACACCGCCAAGTAGATAACTCTAACATTAGCGTTAGCTCCCAATTAGGCAACTGGCCAATGACTCAACCGCGATGAGAAATCTATAAAGTGAACAATTTTTTATTCATTTGTCTTTTTTCAATAGTTGCAACCAGTTATGTACAGAGTCATCAGCCAAGCTAACAAGCCAAGACTAAACAGCGTCTGTAGCGCCATCGTCAGAAGCATCCACTCCACGGCATTTTTGGGTAACCAATCGGAAGACTTTGTCAACACCATCGTGAAGCCATACACTGCCACCACATATGCTAGACCCAATATCGTGTTCACTCACGGGAAAGGGTCTTTGTTGTACGACTTGGAAAATAAGGAGTACATCGACTTCATTGCTGGAATTGCGGTGACGTCGTTGGGCCACTCCAATCCTGATATATCCACCTTAATACTGTCACAAGCAGAGACGTTGATTCACTGCTCCAACTTGTTTTACAACTTGCATGCAGGAGAGTTGAGTAACAAACTTGTAACAGCCACCAAGTCCAGCGGTGGGATGCACGATGTGTCCAGAGTGTTCCTCTGTAATTCGGGTACCGAAGCCAATGAAGCTGCTTTGAAGTTTGCTAGGAAGCACGGGAAAACCGTAGGCGGTGAAGAAAAATTCGAGATCATCAGTTTCGAAAACTCATTTCACGGCAGAACTATGGGGGCCCTTTCTGTGACGTCCAACCCCAAGTACCAGGCACCATTTAATCCTTTGATTCCTGGAGTCAAAGTGGCACAGACTAATATCGAAAGCGTCAAGTCTTTGATCAGTAAAGAAAAGACCTGTGGGGTGATAATCGAACCAATTCAAGGAGAGGGTGGTGTCACGGAGGTTGACCCCGAGTTTTTGGTCCAATTGAGCAAGTTGTGCAAAGAAAACGACGTGGTATTGATCTACGATGAAATCCAGTGTGGGTTGGGGAGATCTGGAAAATTATGGGCTCATTCTGGCTTGCCAGAAGAAGGACACCCAGATATCGTCACCACCGCCAAAACATTGGGTAACGGGTTCCCAATTGGTGCCACGTTGATCAACGACAAGATCGAAAACGCCTTGGCCGTGGGAGATCATGGCACTACTTTCGGTGGTAATCCTTTAGGGTCCAAAATCGGAAACTATGTTGTGGACAAGGTCAGTGACAAAGAATTCTTACAAGGAGTGGATCTCAAATCGCAGCTTTTCACAAGTCAGTTCAAGGAAATAGCAGAACGGTATCCAGATGTCATCACACCTAAGGGTAAAGGGTTGTTGCTTGGATTGCAATTCGATTCCAAAATTGATATCAACAGTATAATTGAGGAATGTAGAGATAATGGCTTATTGGTATTGAGTGCCGGAATGAATGTCATTAGATTGGTGCCTGCTTTGAATATCCCAGACGAACTTATCGAGAAGGGAATGAAGATTTTAAGCTCTGCTATCGACAACCACTTGAAGCAAGGGTGATTCACGTATTCTACAATTACATAGATCTATAAAAAAATTTATTTGCGACTCATCAGAATTAAGTTTTACCAGTTTGTTTCGATTTGCCCAATGACGATATCTTCCGCCCCGACGGTATCAGACTTGGACTATTGTCTAGAGCAGCTCTTAGAATTCAACCCGCCACGGCTCTTGCCGGTGCCTGTGATTCACCAAGTTTGTCACCAATTGAAGAGTATGCTCCTAGACACGCCAAACATTATGAATATTGGTTCACCGATAACGGTAGTTGGTGACATCCACGGACAGTACCATGATCTTTTGGAAATATTCAAGATAGGCGGGCCGCCTCCTAACACCAATTACCTATTCTTGGGCGATTATGTCGACAGAGGGTATTATTCGGTGGAGACGATTACGCTATTGATCGTGTTGAAGTTACGATTCCCCGATCGTATTTACTTGATACGAGGGAATCACGAATCTCGTACCATTACCACAAATTATGGGTTCTATTCTGAGGTCTTAAGCAAGTATAATGGGGCCAGTGAAGTTTGGACCTACATCACTGATGTTTTTGATTATTTACCACTAGGAGCCATTATTGACAATAAGATCTTCGCAACCCATGGGGGATTATCACCTAGTTGCCAACAACTAGATCAAATCCGAGCTGTCGATAGGTTCAGAGAGATTCCCCACGACGGAATAATGGCAGACTTGGTATGGAGTGATCCTGACCCTGAAATAACCGATTTCAAGTTGAGTCCTCGAGGTGCCGGGTACCTATTCGGATCTGATGTGATGTCGAAGTTTTGCAACGATAATAACTTGAATCAGCTTATCAGGGCCCATCAGCTATGCAACGAAGGCTACGTGAGCTACTGGAATGATAAATGTTTGACGGTCTGGAGCGCACCCAACTATTGCTATAGATGTGGCAATAAAGCCAGTGTCTTGGAAATCTTTGATGCTGGTTTCCAGAACAAAAAAGAGAAGGTTCTGGGCCAGCGATTCAACGTGTTCGAGGCGTCTCCTCAGAATGATGAGGACACCATCAATGGGAAGTCCATTGCCCGGGAGGAAGAGTCAACGACCAATTTTTTTAGGACAAAGCAGATTGAGTACTTCCTTTGAAAATTTCCTTTAATGATTAATGATACTATAGAAATCTACACATTTCCTTTCCCTTCTTGCTCCACCCTTCTCGCCCCAGCTCTTTCTACCTCCTCGTTTGCATAGCTCACCCTTGCATCACGTGTAGTATAATTCGAAGTTGAATCCATCGTGAACCTCATAGTCATCCAAAGTGATATGATTCTTGAAAATCTGGTTACCCTTTTTCAACACGATCTTTTCATAATTGGTCCCAATCTGTAATGCAAGAATCTTCTTGAAATCTTCAATGGTGTCTTCAGCCAAACACTTGACTTTTATCTTCTTCCCCAATCTATCGTTAACTGATACTTCAATCATTTTTTGAATACTACAAGGTGAAAATTTCACTATCAGTGAATTTCGCAGATGCTACTTCTGTGAACTTAATAAATACATTCAAGAGAACCTATGAAGAAACCAACGAAGTTGCAAGATCATTGCTTATAAACTCAACTGTGCCATTTTCAACACACTTTCATACGATTTAGCACCACCAATGAAACCCAGGGCGTGGACAAACACACCGTCGTTAATTCCCACCAATTCGTTCAATTTTTCATCTCTAATACCTCTCCAATCGCTTTTGATTCCAAGTCTGAAGTCAAAAGATCCACTGTTGATAGCAACAGTTGAGATTCTCCATGTCTTACCTGAGTCTTCGAATAACACGAATTTGATCTCGTCGGTGATATTTTCGTCCTTTTCGATGTTGTACAAGTGGCTCTTCCAATTACAGAATTTCTCCAACTTGATGATCTTACCTGATTTGTCCACATCAAATCTGTCACTAATGGATTTGGCCACAATGTCTTTGGATTTGAGGTAGGAGATCCCGTAGTACTTGATGACGTTTTCGAACACATCACCCATCAATTGACTGCTTTTGTGGAATTGGGTATCAAAATCTTCAGGTTGAGGGTCTTCATACCAAGGTGGGTTCAAGTTGGACACTATACTGGGCAAACTCAAACTCCTGTCGTTGAAATTTGGGGTTTGGCTAATCTCTTCGTCGTACTTGTTGACCCCATTATCGTTAGCATCAATACTTTCGATAAATTCTTTATAAATCTTGTCAAAAAGCGAGTCAAGAACACCAGCTTTTACTTGAGTTTCGTTTAGCTGTAATTTGTGTTGCAAAATGTCTTTCCCAAAGTGTTTGTACACCAATCCTGCACTACTGAGTTTGGTCTTGTAACCAGGGAATGTTTCGCTGAACTCTCTTTGGTGATGGTCGAAATATTTCACCCCGTCGTATTTTCCACTGACATCGACCACAATTTCACTTTCTTCCCAGTCTTTAGGATCTCTCGATCTGATGATGTCGTATTCTTTGAATTTGGGCAAAGTCTTGAGCATGTACACGGCCAATGACTCGTCTGCATGGAACGACCCAGAATGGGTACAAATTTTAGCCATTTTGATTCTTTTGGACATATATTAGTTTTCCACCTTTTTTAGATAGTTTTTTTGTTTTTCCTGGTCCTCATCGCTAACAATTTTAGCCTAATACAAATTAGTGCTACGGCCATTGGGCAGAGAATCGAGTTTTAACTTTTATGACAAATATATTACAGTGGCTAACCTAAAAACCCAAAAATAAATACGAATCATGACAAGCTGACATGGGCACCATCTTGTAAACACATGGTTAATTGAATGTTCTTCCTTGGTGGATAAACAGTGTCAGTGGAGGACAATTTACTGAACAACTGCACCAATCTCACAATGACATAAGAAGCTTCTGTTAAAGCAAATTGTTGTCCGAGGCAGATTCTGGGGCCACCATTGAATGGCAAATAGGCCCAACCAGGCTTTAAGTCTTTGTCGGCCCATCTGTCAGGTTTGAACTCGTAGGCGTCTTTACCGTAGAATTCTTCCAACCTGTGAGTGGCATAGATGGAATAAGCGACTGTAGTACCTTTTGGAACATAAATAGGGCTTTGTTCATCTTTGCCACCACCTCTTGGTAATGTGGTGTCCTTTTGACTGACTCTGAAGTTGTGAGGCACCGAAGGATACAATCTTAAAACTTCATTGATAACAAATTTCAAGTACTCACATTTCTTCAAGCTCTCGAACGAAATCTTTTCGATATCGGATGGAGTACCTTCACCAAACTCTTCCAAGACCACAGCACGCAATTTTGCCCAGATATCGGGGTTTCTTGCCAACTCGAAGAACGTGAAACTCAACAACCCGGCAGTGGTGTCTCTGCCGGCCAATAAAATATTAAGAGATTGGTCTCTCAACACTCTTGGGTCTCTGGTCTGCTTGGCCAACTCATACAAGAAAGTGTACCCTCCTTTCAGTTTTTCGTCCAATTCTTTTTCGTCCGTAGCCAATACTTTGTCAACAAAGAAATTGGTGAATTCATGAACCTTAGCATTACAATCCCTGAACTCTTTGTTGTTAATCAAGAAGTAGAAAATTTGGGAGTATGCCCTGCTGGACAAGTAAGTTTGAGAAATATTGAAAGCATCAGCAAACTCGTGTTTACCAGCAAATTCAACCCCGTTGAATTCGCCAATAGAAGCATCTTTTAAAGTATCGACCGATTCCCCAAACAAAAATTCAGAAGCAGTGTCGATGGTGAACTTGAAAAAGAATTCCTGGAGATCAAATTCTTTCCCTTGGAAATTCTTGATGTGTTTGGCCAACAATTGAACGTGGGGTTCTAATGATTTGACATGTGCGACTTGCTCTCTAGCAAATTGAGGTCTCAACATGGCACGGCTGTTCTTCCATCCATGTCCGTCCAAGGTAAAAATCCCGTCTCCCAACAATGGCTTGAAATGGGAATGTCTAGTCCCCAAAGCAAACTCGTTGAATTGCGTCCCCAACACAGCTTTGATGTTCTCAGGGTCTCTGGTCAAGTAAACTGGCACCACACCGAGAAGCTTTAATATGATAGTGTTGCTTTCCCCAAGAACTTCGATCCCCAATTCTCCCAATCCTCCTTTGGCTTTGTACGCCAATGCTCTTTTAAGGACCGGGATCCCAAATTGTCCACCTTTGGTTACAGTGGCAGGCTTGCACTTATGCTTGCTAATGAATATTTGTCGCTTGATCAAAGAAGTGGCAGCGTACACCACCACAACCGCTGCAAGCACGTAGTATAGATTGAAATCTGAAGACACCATGATAATAGCAATGTTTTTCTTGGGAGCTAAAATTAGGTGGATTCAATTTGGTTTAAATAGTAATCGTAGTCTTCATATGATATTTTTCAACTGGCGCACGCTTTTTGTTGAGGTAGAGTTGGGGTCGATGGAGAAAGTGTCCCCTCCTTTTTGATCACTCCATATCTTAAAACCTTGTCCTCGAACAATGACGGGCAATTTTGGACTAAATCCCCCTTACGAAAGTTATTTTTGTCTGATGTACACCACAAGCCCGAAGCAACATGAACAGAAAAGTAAAATCCGATGCAAAGTAAGTCCGATGGGCTTATTTCCGCCATATGCAAGAAAGCCCCGTGCAATACTTAGTTAAATCCGTCGCCTGTTTTTTTTTTTTTCTTTTTTTTGGTGTCAAACAGGGTGTGAAATACCGATTATTTCATCTGTCTCGTGCCTTCACTTGGTGATCTTACTATACTGCTGGAGCTGAGCATCCGTGAAACTGATTTCCAAATCTTCGTCGTCATCTGATAATTCAAAATCTTCGAACATTTTTGGTTTTTTCACAGGTAAATTTGGGCTTATAAGCTTTCGCTTATTGCTATTCTCAACTGCGGGCTGTTGGCTTCGGGTCAGCGCATTTTTAGTGCCACTAATTGGTTGCTTCAGTTGATCTGGATTAAGCTGTGCAAAGTTTTGATTCCACTTGGTTAGTTTGTTCAACTTGTCCTTTTTACTCATGTTCAAATTGACTTTCTTACCAGTGGTAAGCAGTTTCATTTCTTGCATCAAATTCGTTCTCTTTCTATTTTGAAGCGGGTCCTGTTTCTGGGGCTTAACCAACCCGATTTTTTCAAATTGGGTGGACGCCAATTTGGTTAACTTGCTTTCGAGTTTCTGGTTGGCTTTCTCGTCTTGTATCTTCCTTTTGCTTCCTTTGTTTTGAAACATGCTGGATTCATCGTATTTGCTACTGTCGAATCGACTCTCGACACTGTACAAGTGGGAATCCTCATTGTAAGTTTTTTGCTTATGCATAGGATTGAACATCTTGATGGACCCATTCAACTCCATCCGCTTGTTCTTGAGGAATTTCTGTTCTTGTTTCAGTTCATGGAAATCACAGTACTTGAACTTGCTGGAGATGTGCTTGTCACACGTCGGCTCCTCACACCTACTGATTTCTTTGATGATTCCTAGACTGATGATATTCCTGGCGTCGTCTTTGCACGAGAACACAAACGTCTTTCCGTTTCCATGTATGTCAGGGTTTAGGATCATAATCAACTCCCCTGGGATCATCGTATGGTGTTTTTTCTTGGCCCCTTCGAAAAGGTTGATGGAAATAGACCGCTCAAAAGTGCCCACTCTTAACTTCAAGTACCCGTCGCCTTTTTGGGTCTTGAGCATACTCTTTTCCACAATAACCCCTACATATGCCCAGTTATCATACAAAGGCTCTTTGAAATGCGGTTTCACGATCTTGGCCAACGCCTTGTTCACCGTAAGCACTTTCACATCATGGTTCTTGATGAACTCTGCCACTGCCAGATCAGTGTAGTACCGTTTACGTAATCTGGTCTTTGTGAACGGGTCGGTTTCATTGTCGGCACACGTTTGCTCCACGGATTTGCCCACCTCAAACTGAAACACTCTGTTGCCGTAGTTGATATCTCTTACTGCTAGTGTAGAACTGACGCCCTTTAAGAACTTTTCTTGTGCTGCCCGATCCTGTCTTTTTTTCGCCAACAACTGTTGTTTTCTCAACTCGTATTCCTTCTGCAAGTCTATAAGGGCCTCGTCTTCATCGGCTGTGAGTTCTTCGTCCGATTTCACTACTTCGTCTCTTGGGTCTTCCATGATCAATGATTAACGGCTGCAATTGTATACCGCGATCGCTATGAATATTTGGTATAGTTTTCGCGTCGTAAAAAATTAACTTGAACACCGAAGAATGGTACGAACCAGAAGTAAGTCGTTGGTCCAGTCCATAGCGCTGGATGGCCCTCACTTGAACCACCCAGATCACCGTAACGGCGACACGCAGGCAGCGGTTCCAAAATTGACAGATTCAAATGCGTCAGTTGTGAAATTCAAGGGCCCTTTCCACACTGCAACACCGCTGGCTTTGACCAGATCACGATCATTATCAAGTTTCCATAAACACAAACCGGTCGAGGAATTGCACCCGTTGACGCTGCACGAGCGTTCTGTTTTATGGGAAAAACACATCGATCTGGCCTTCCCTAGCACTGACTTTGATTATGGCCTCGAAAAATACGTCAAGTTGCACCAGCTCCGGCAGGACGACATTCACAATTTCCACCAGATTTTGTCGGTGAACATCCATCAATTGAATAAACTCCAGGACGACTCTGATCAGTTGGACAAACAGTTGCTTCATATCTGTGAAAAATACAATCGTATCAACACCCAAACTGGGGAGTTCAATAGGCAGTCTCAGCAGTTATTGAAGACAGAAGCAGAATTGAACAGCAAAGTGGAGTCCATAAGTTTGGTGTTGAAGAATTTTGAAAACTTGGAAGAGATAACTCGGAAGTTGTCCAGCCCAAACAACTTGAAGCTCATCAGATCACAATCATTCAAGAAAATCCTCGAGAATTTGACGTCGTCATTGGAATTCTTCAACACTAATGATAAGAAATTGGTGTTCAAAAATATCGAGATATATAAGATTAAGTTTAGACAGTGTATGACTAGAGCTTTGACTTTGCTCAAGGACTACTTGATACTGGACTTGCGGAAGTTGGATGGCCTGATCAATGCTAACAAGGACCCTGAAATTTTCAATATTTCCATTTACAAAGAATTCGAAGACTATTTGACAGAGTATGAGCAGGATTTCTACGGTTTTAACAATTTGATAAGTATTTTTTTGACTAGAATTGAAGTCAAACATGAATTAGAGTATAAGGGCTTGCTCATGGAAATAGTCAATTGGTACTTCAGGATTAGGGGTAATCTCGTACGAAAGGTGCAAAATTTTGACCATATCAACATTGAAAAGGACGATTTGGTTAAGTTCACTCAAGACAACTTATTGCTGATCAAAAATTTGTTGAATAGAGAGTTCAAGTTGTTCAAGAAGTTCTTCTACCAGAAAGGAACAGAGATACCCCCGTTCATGGTTCTGACGTTATACGAATTTTTCAAGAGCTTGACCGAACCCTTCTACGATTTGATCAGACAGAAAATATTGAAGGAAACTAACATCAGCTTGCTCTGTCAACTAACAAACTTATTGCAGAACAATTACTACGAGTTTGAGTCGTACCAGGAAGACCAGATTGATTTTGCAAAGATTTTCCAGCCGATTTTGGAGGATTGCCAATCAAGATTGATTTTCAGGATTCAACTATACATCGACAACAAATTAGTGCCTTACAAACCGACACCTGAGGATCTTGACCTTGGCCACACCAATGAACTGAGACGGAATGTGTTGGACGAAGATTTCGCCGACAATCTATTCCCAGATTTATACTTGCCCTTGGGGAAGGCTCTCACGATACTATCGAACATATACGAATTGATCAATTCAGTGGTCTTCGATGACTTGGCTCATTACATTGTCCACAGCTGCATTGACATATTAAAGTCAGGGAGTGCATTGTGTCAAAAGTTGTCGGGTGTTATTGATTCTAAGTTATACTACATCAAGAACTTGATTATACTTAAGTATCAATTGAATAACTTTGACATCCAGTTTGTCCGAACTGAAACATCCTTGGACTTCACTAGTGGTTTGAATGAATTATACAATATGATCAGACACGGAGAAGTGCTTATCAACTTGAACCAAGGCGGTTGGTTTAACTTGATCAGAAAAACGGTTCCGAAGATTATCAACGACATGATCGATGCCAAGTTGGAGGTTGAACTTGAAATCAACAACTGCATGAACGAGCTTTTGACTACCTACCTCAATTCGTTGATTGAACCTTTAACTAAGGTAGTTTCCAGTAAATTGACACAGGAGGAGTTGAACACCGCATTTGCTTCCTTTAAGGAGAACGTGCACTCCTTGACACCCAAGTTCAAAAACCAGATTATTGCATACGTCAATGACTATAACATTTTGAAGATCTTATTCAACAACTTGATCAATGTGCTCATAAACTACTATGAGGATTTTCACTTGAACTTGATCAACTTGAACAGGACACTCAACTTGGATGACGTAATGGAACCAGAAGTGTTTAATAACTTCTTCACCAACACAGTGGATGAGTTACTTGATGATGATGCTTTACAGAACAACAATCTCCTCGATATAAACCCGTTGTTGAAGTTTGATGAGGAATTGAACAAGGAGATGGACAAAACTGCCATCCACGATGATACCCACAGCGCCAATAAAGATAAGGAAGATGTCGCAGACCAACCCCACACATCCACCCCCGAACCTGGTCCCTTACCACAAACAACCTCAAGTCCTTTAGTCTGATGGCTGTACTCTAATACAAATGGTGTGACCACTGTATATAATGAAATAAAACACAGCCACGAATACCATCACCTTCAAAGCAATGCAAGTAATGCTTTCTCTCGCCCCGTGCAGCTTCACACGTCATCCTCTTCGAATGGATTATAGATATTCTTCGAAAGCATCGAGTTCAATTCCAGCTTCAAGTACGGTACTTTGTCCGAAACCACCAACAAATGAGTCTCGTCAAGTTCCTGTAAGATTATATCATGTCTTTGCGAATCCATTTGCACAATAAGAGCTCGGACACTGGGATCACACGTCACCAACGTACCACCTGTAGCCGATACCATAGTAGTTGTATGAAGAAAATAAATGGAGCACTTCGCGATCTGTAAATAATCGATTAGGTTTAACACCATGAGTGATAATGACAGCGATCGGCTGAAGTCAATTGAAACTTCTTCGTCGCTGGAGGAGAAACAGGATGGTACTCTGGCAATCAGTGTAGTAGTAGCACCCGTACAGGAAGTGGTGGAGACTGTGGAAGACGAAATAGACGAAAGTGCAGACGAGACTGATAACGAGACCGTGGGTAACACAACTTTTGAAACCACCTACGACACAGGAGAAAGTGGCGACGATACAGGAGATTTGGATGATACTTCCGTATTGGAGGAAGAGGAAAACGACCCAGAAGAGGAAGAAGAGCCACCAAAGCTAAAATACAGCAGATTGAATGGAGTTCCCTCCAATTTCTTTAATAGCGATCCAGTTTCCTGCTGCAACTTCCATGACAACTATTTCATATTTGCTACCCACACCGGATTTGTCCATATAACGAGACCAGACTTTACTACTGTGCGTACGTTCAAGGCACATCGGGCCTCCGTGTTGAGCGTCTACACAGATGGAACCTTCTTTGCTACTGGGTCTATGGATGGCACAATTGTGATAGGGTCCATACAGGACGAGAAGGATATCATTGCGTACGACTTCAAGAGGCCTATACATGCGGTGGTGCTCGACTCCAACTATTCGAGGACTAAAAGCTTCGTGAGTGGCGGAATGAGCGGGAAGGTGATACATTCTAGCAAGAACTGGTTGGGGCAAAGATCGGATTTGGTTTTGGACGAAGATAATGAACCTGTAGTGGGGCTACACATAGTAGACGATATATTGATTTGGATGAATGGTAAGGGAATCACCATCTTCCACACAGCTTCTAGACAGGTGATCAAAGTGATAGAGAAACCCGAAGACGCACCCCGAAGTGACTTATATTGGCCCCGGGTCCACGCTTTGGAAATGGATAGAATACTTATTGGCTGGGCAAACTATATTTGGTGCTTGAGGTTTTCTATTCGAGCTTCTGATGACAAGTCAGAGTCTGCATCCACAAAGTCTCGAATACTCCCTTCAGCTGCAACGATATCTTTTAGAGCTGTACAAGAGAAGAAAGTGGAAATTGAGCATGTGTATAAGTTGGACAGTTTGATTGCAGGGATAGCGAGTTTCAAAGACGATTACTGGATGATCTTATCTTATGAGCCGCCAACTAAAGAGGAAGGGACAGGTAATGTCACCTTCAATTACCCAGATTTGAAATTAGTCAATTCTACTAATGGAGAAGTCGATTTTGAGGAAGAGATTGGGCTAAAACATATAGAAAACCTAGGACTAAATGATTTCAGTTTGAGCAGACACATTGGATTAGAGACAACTAGCTATTTTATTGTGAGTGCCAAAGATGGGGTTATAGCCCAAGAAGTTCAATTGAACGACCGTTTGGACTGGTTTCTCAAACGAGGCCGCTATAAAGAAGCTTGGGATATCAGCCAGCATCTTCTCTCGCCGATTAAACGGCTCAATGTCGGGGTAAGGCATGTTGATGATCTTGTCAAGAATGAAGACTGGAAAGGTGTTGCTGAGTTCTTGCTGTTGATTCTACAAGTAGATGACAGCAAATTACCTGAAGGTGATACGAAAAGTACCATAGTCACATCGATGTCCAACAAAACGGTTTCCTCCAGCTTGTACGATGATGAATATATCAAGGAAGTCGTCAATCAGTGGGAAAGCTGGGGCCAAATCTTCATTAAATCGGGACACATAGATAAGCTAACAGAAATTATCCCCACTTCAGCGAAATTGTCATTGAATTCATTGATATATACGGAAGTCCTCCTATATTGGATGAATGTCGACATCCATAAGGTTATCAAATTGGTTTACGATTGGGATGATGAACTATACGACGTCAAGAAGATCGAGAATTTGATGGAAAGCTCGTTAGAGAACGCTGACGATGCTGAACTCCGAAAGTGTTTGGTGGACTTATATGTAAGAACTTTTGAGCCCCAAAAAAGCGTCAGCCATTTGATCAAGCTCAAAGATCCTGGTTTGGTCAAGTTTCTTTCGAACAATCATCTATTGACGAATTTCATTGCTGACTTACCGAGAATAATTAAGCTTCAATTTGAAGACGACGGGTTTGACAAGTTACCCCTTGAGGCTCTCGAACCACAGCTAAAGGAAACGGTGAAGATTTTGGTGGACTATAGACATGAAATCGACGCTCGACAGGTGCTAAAACTTATGGGAGATAATGGCATGGATTTTGTTAGCTACTTGTACCTTGAGCAGTTGAAGGAAATCGACGATTTTTTGATCACCAGCTTCGGCAATGAAAGAGTCCGGCTCTATTCTGAGTTCAACCGGGGTAAGTTACTACCTTTCTTGGTGAAAAGTAGTGAGTATGAGATTGACTACGCCATCAATGTCTGTGAAGCAACAGAGTTTACGGAGGAATTGGTGTATTTATTGGGGAAAATCGGAGAGAACAAGAAAGCGTTGATGTTGATTATTGACAAGTTGGATGACCCAGAAGTGGCTATAAATTTTGCCAAACATCAGAACGATAAAGAGGCGTGGAACATATTGATAGACTATTCCATGACCAAACCACGATTTATCAAGGCCTTGATTGAGACAGCCGATGATCAGTCCAATCCATTCTATGATCCCATTTCCATCTTCAAAAAGATCCCTAGTAATATAAAAATTGAGGGTCTTCGAGCAAGTGTATCCAAGATCACCGAGAGCAATGAATTGACTTACCTTTTGAACCAGCTTATCTTGAGCTTGATTTACAACAGTTCTGAAACAATTTCAAAGAAGTTCAGGGCCAATTTGTTGAAAGGCACAGAAATAGACACCACCACTGACGACTTCAAGAAGCGGTTCTTGCATGAGTTCAAGACGATTCTCCTTTATAACGATACTGTTGGTACCGAGTTCAAATTGAAAGACCAAAAAGAATTGTTCCCTGAGCTCAGCTTGTCCGAGCTGGTCTATAGCGACACCTCATCAAAGCTCACACATTTGCAAGCTTTAATAGGTTACTTGGAAAAGGAAAGGAAAAATGAAAGTCAATAGACGTCAGAAAAATTCATCATTAGTTTTGTACTCCTTGTAGCGTTTGTAAACTTTTGGTTTGGTTGCAAAATCCATTTTTTCTAGGTCCATAACCACTAAACCGTGTCACCTCCAGGGCCTCCATCTCCTTCGTGCCGTCAGTGATCGTTTTGTACATTTATTAATGGCCCTTCTCCGTCTTACCAGCACCAACATCGACTTTAATGTGCTCTTTGCAGCCACCGCAAAGCCGGTATCGCCAAAAACACCTAGCCTAAGTTGGGCCCAATATTCGCCTAGCATCTCGTACCTGACAGCCGTGCAGACTTCTTGCACCCAAGTGGATTCAGCTCGGACCTCGAGTGGCAATACGTTAGGTGAAACCCTTCTGGTAGACCTAGAATCATCGGCGCAACAAATCAATGCAAAGGAAAGCGGGAGATCCAGTTTTCTTCGAAGATTGAAAACAATCCGGCTACACAGGAAAAACACTAGTGCTGCAGATCTGGACGTGTTGGTGGACGAGATTGTGGACTTGTACTTTGGCATGGACGACACTTGGGCTCCTGTAGGAACAGGATTCGTGTCTGGGTCAGAACAAAGGGCTAGCCTTTTTGCCCGCTCGAAGGAGCAGTCGGAAGGCGGTAGCGCCGTAGCTGGAACTGAATCGGGTGACTTGGGAGACAAAGGTCTGGCATTGGTGGTAGAGTCTAAGCACAATAGTGATTTAAGGAGCTCATACACAGCGGTTTCGAGAGAAAGTTCGATCTTTAGGAGATTGAGAGAGGGGCAAAGCCAACCGGTGTTGGGTTCTAGATGGCGGGGCAGAAACAGCTCCACGCATGGAGCGACAGCTAAGTATGCCATGGTCAGTTCACTGGAAAAAACTTATATGCATGATGAAGTAACAGAGATCAGGTATTTGAAAAACGGAAATCATCCGAGTATTCCAATTAGGGTTTCGGCCAGAGCAGATGACTATAAGCACTCGGCCGGCACAGAAACCTTTAGTGATCAGGACGAAAATGTATATGGAGAAGCACCGGTATCCACAACCACAGGAAATGATATAAAAACAGGAGTTCGCCATATCAGATCATCTATCAAATTTGCACCTATAACTTCAATGTTTTCAAGCACCATTTCACAGACGGATTTGAACAAGCGCATCGACGCCGGGGTGTTGAAGCCACGCAAGAAGTACCAAGACTTTCTTCCCCAAGACACCAGTGACATCATATACACTCGCAACTCAATGGAGGGGGGGAACTGGGAAGGTGTGGCGTACAGCGAAGAGGATGCCCACACCAAAAGGTTTCCCACACTTAGGAGGGCTGGAAAGTTGACCCGGATATTTTCAACCAAAAAGATCCGTCACGACAACTGATTTTGGGCAGCAGAAGGACCGGCCTGGAGCTTGGCCAGTTAGAAACGATTCCACCATCGGGTCCAGTCTATTCAACCAAATGGATTTAACCTACTGAATAACGAATTCCGAGCAGTTGCGAGAAAATTGTTAGCCACGTCGTTGGCTTTACCGAATTTGTCACATCTGGTAAAAGCGACTGCATTGGTCAATGACAACGAGATGGTGATCACTATGAGAAGCAAGTACAAGAATTCCAATTTCAAAACAGCCAAAAGTCCAAGTAAACCCCAAGCAATGGGCTGGCCATATAGTAATACCCAAAATACCCTCGAATCTATAGGATTGATGTATCTGTTAGGGTCTGCCGTTTCAAAAACCCAGACGTTCTCGAATTCGCCCGTATCCTTGATCTGGTTGACTTCGTTCCACCACCGAAGCCCCACAAGTAATCTGCCGCTTATATTCTTTAAGTTCCAGAAATCTGCAGCATTTAGAAGAATCAAGGTGATAAAGTGAAGGATAAACCGATTCTTCTTTGTTATAAAGCCAATGAAAAAGTTTCCAAATATGTATACTACTATAGGAACAACTCGGAAGAACATGTAGCATAACAACGCCACTGGATGTGAAGATTCTTTCAATCTTTGTGCCCATGACCATTCACTTGGGTCCGTAGATATGCCTCCAGTGCCACTGTTCCCACTGGCATCCACGGGAGTGTCCATGGAGCCGGTGACGTGAGCGTATGCATTTGAGTTCAGGTTTGTGTTTGCCCCATAGTTCGTAGTAGGAACATCCGGCTCAATTGGAGTGTAATCACCCATGTTTACTGAACGAAGCTAAGTAAGCGATTTAAACGGTTGATTTTTTTCCCTTTTATTTTTTCGCAAAATCAGTTGATAGAATAAATTGTTTTCTTCTGCAATAATGATAGGAAAATATTTGAACAGGCTTACAAGAACACATTTAGAGACGGGGAAGGTATGTAGTTTCTCCAGAGACATTCACGTAGAGCTTATTATACTAACGATTATTTTTAGTTCGGCTTTTACCTTTTTACGCCTATTTTGGTGATGATATATTCCGGTATAAATTCTGATGAGAAGTTCAACTTGCCAGGTTTCTGGCCTGATCCCGCCACTTTGAATCAGTTGCCAAAGGAAAGACACGAGATCCAGGCTGAAGTGGCCAGAATCAAGAGAGAAAGACAGGAAAAGAGAAAGAGGTTGGAAGAAAAGGCAAGAGAGTTAGGAATAACCGAGAACGATGCTTAATGATCACATGAGTATCGGAGTTTGCTTGTAAATAGAAGGACTGGTGAATAAGGGACCTTGTTAGTGCCATCACTGGTATCATTCATTCATCTAATAATCTACATATAAAAATACACGGAAGGACAGAGTTATTTTCGGGTTAGTGAACCATTTTCACCTTTCAAGCAACAAATCATTGCTCTGCTCTATTTCAGACCCTGATCCTAGTTCGGGACTACGACTACCACCGGTTCCCCTGCCGTTAGGTTCCCCACTCTTTTCTCTTTCTGCTCTCCTCTGAAGCATTCGAAGATTGGATTTAAGTTCTCTATAAGTCTCTTTGGTGATGGGCAAGTATCCCATTTTACTGGCTTCTATCAACCGAATCAACAGTGTCATCAACTCTTTGTCATTATAGTTTTTACTGTAGTTCTGAAGATTCCCCACTGAAGGTGACCTTAAGGTAATGCCGGAGTACACTTTGGTGTAAGAAAGCGGTTGCAAATATGGAGACGGAGTTGTGGAAGAAGGCAAGGAATCATTCAAGTGGGCCGTGGGTGTGGTCGAAGGAATGAAGAATGTTCTCCGTTTCAAATCCTTCGGTTCTTCACTCAAAAGTTTATGCTTCAACAACTGAGTTTGGGAAGTGTTTGGAACGCTTGATAAATGCTGGAGCTCCTTTTTGTTGAGGTCATCATTCTGTTTCATCTCGTCTGCAGCTGCTAATAATGCACTGATGGATAACGAATTGTTATCGAATGTCATGGGATCTTTATACCGAGGGGATTGTGCCAACGACGATACGGCCGTTGGAGCCAATGAATCTCCACTCAAAACTTCTTGAGGTCCATCTCTGGATGACAAATCTGGAATAGGCATCTGGGGTGTCATGTTTTTGTCGACAACTCTGGAAACTTCACCAAATGGTGTGTTTCTGGGGAATTGTGATGGCTGTTCGGGCGCTGGGAGATTTTCTTGTGAAAACGCTGGTGTTTCCAATTCAAAATTGGTGTCAAGAACATTCAAATCATTGAACCCATCCATGGAAGGGTTCAACATCTGACTCATTACCCAATTTTCATTATTTGTTCGCTGCACTTTGGCACCGTAGGTCTCTTCTTCATGAATGAAGTGAGATTCCAGGAGACAACTGGTGATGATCTCCTCAATGGAGATGTAGTTCAAAGTGGCTTTGGACCTCTCGTTTACCAACCCCAACAATTCATCTGTTTCCCAAGGTAAAACCACGTTCAACTGCAGCATCACCTTTTCCAATCTTTTATAGCTTCGGTCGAACGTTATCTTGGGAAGCAGCATGACTTTCTCCACGAGAGTCTCGTTGTGGGGCCAGACGTCCTTGATCTTTATAAGGTTAGTCTTATGCCACGAATTGAGGATGTTCTCTTGCGAAATGGTGTCCCAAGCTCTCTTAATCCATTCGATGGCCTTTATCAATGGCACCGTATAATCGGTTTCTGATAGAACATCGGTAGTCAAGGAATTGTTGTCGATCTTGTAGTCGATTGCAAACGATGAATGTGGGTGCTGGTGACTGGAATGCAGTTTGTGCTGTAAGTTGATCATCTCCAAATATTGTTGTAACCTGTACAAGGTCTTGAACTCATGAACGATCCCAAAATTCATGGGGCAAAAGTCAAAATTGACCCCATTGAATAACGAATTGACAGGGGACTTGTGGTTTGTGTTGTTCTTCAAGTACACCAACTTGATATTATTGAATTTCAAATTCAAGATTCGGTGGGTTGAAGAATCATCGAGAATGATGAGGATCTTTCGGTTAGGTGAATTGTTGGTTAGCTTGTGTTCCAAGGTGATCAAGTAGTTCTGGAACATTGTGGACGTGATCCATTTGTTGATGTTGTTCTTGTAAAAAATGTTGTAGCATTCCGTCAATTTGTTCATCAAGTTCAAATGAGTGTGTAAGGAGTTATCCAGGCTGTTGTAATGATGATGGAAATTCTTGAGGGAATTATATGAGCTTTTGGAGACGTCAAACTTGTCATGTTTCCCCACGATTAGCGGCGTGAGTTTCTCGGAGCCGTCGAGATTGGTGCCCAACAAGATGGTTAACGAATTTTCAGTGGAACTGGAGCTTTGTTTGAGACCTTTATCGATGGAGTTCATATCGAAGATCTGATCCAACGGCAATGAATAAAATAACTGAAACTCTTCGAGCGTGAAGATGTCCTGTGGTTGGTACTGGTTCTGCTGAATTAAATTGTTCAAATACACTTTCAAGTCGTATTTTTCATCCAAGCCCCAGATCTTATTTAGCTTGTAACCGAAGTTATCGACCATGTCTTCTGCGTCACCCGTCAAATTGATGTGGAGATCCTTGAGGAACTGCGTACACCACTTCTGATTGAACACCCCGTTTCCGTCTTTCACCTCCATCGGGAGTCTTGTCCATATAGAATTGGCAGTAGACTGAATTATGGGGGTTGTAATGGGGATCAGTTCCCATGCGCTTTGGGTGACCCATTCGGTTAGAATCTGTCGTAATATCGGATTTGATCGTTTCCTCCTCCTTACCAACAGGAAGTCCTTCTGCTTGGACGCTATCAAGTCATTCTTGCTGCTCAAAATCCTCGAAATAGTCGTTTGACTAGGTCTCTTCTGACTGTGGAACGTCATGTGGGCCCAGTCTGCCAACTCCGTTTGAGTCATGTCGGGACTCGACTCTGCTTTCAAGCAAATGTCAATCTTCTGCTTGATAGTGTACCCCATTGTTTACAGGCCAAAATTGTTTGTGGATTGACTGTAAAAACTCTTAGTTGAATAATGATTCCATTTGAAAACTATTCATCACCAGATTTATTTCGGTCTTCAGTATTCCTGAGGTTATGAGATTTTATTTTTCTTGATTTCTTGCAGCAGTTGGCTGCAACAAGAATGAGAGGCACGCCACAAACAGAATTAGCATTGGCTAGCAGTGGCAGCACACCACCAGTGCCACCACAAACCACTACAAACTGCTACTACATCAAAAGAAAAAGAAAACACTCTGGCCCAGCCGGTGGCAGATGTGGGTCGGAGGTCCTGCGGCAAAAGAGCCATTGGCTGCATCTACACGGCTGTAAAACATTGCTGCAGTACACCCGCTTCCCGCTGGGGTTTATTCCACATAACATATATTACGCGTCAAACTCCACAGAGTAACTATTAATCAAAACAATCGAACAAACTCCCACCGCCATAACCAAAATCAATGTTCTGCCACGAAAGCCACAATCTTATCCAAAAGCATCTGCACCACTTCGTCGGTCTCAATGCACAAGCTGTGCTGAGCCTTCTTCACAGGCACAAACTCCTTGTCGACATTATCATTTAACAAATCGAAGAATTTCTTGGTGCCTTCAAAGTAATTTATATGGTCTTCCTCCGCGTGGAAAACCAACAACGAGATATTGGGGTCGAATTTAGACACGTAATCTTGCTTGGTCAAGGCTTCACCCCTGGTAAGCATCCCGTAGAACAACGCACTAGTTATCCAGAACTTCTTGTGGTGCGATTTCATGTATTTCAACCATTTTTGGTTATTGGTGATGTACTCGTACTTCAACCCTGCATCGATACGGAAATTGGGCATGGCTCTGAATGCAAACGAAGCAAATGCCTTCAAGAGCGCATTGGGGGCCGTCGAGGGGTGCAACAAAACCTCAGGGGCCGTGGTGATGATGGTCAGGATATGTTCCTTGTACTTCCCACGGATCCCGTAGTTCAACACAATCCCGCCTCCCATCAGGTGGCCCATCAATATTAATTTGCTGAATTTAGTGTCGTCTTTGTAAGTATTGGTCTCCAAATTGGTCTTGATAATAAAGTCCAAATCCTTGAACACAAGCAGCTCGTTGGTCTTGCCATGGTCCTTCAATGGGGACGTTTCTCCAGCGCCTCTTTGATCGAAAAAGAAGATATCGAACCCCAAATTCGATAACTTATCGAAGAACTCGGTGTATATGAGGGAATCTTCTGAGAACCCGTGGACGTACACAATACGGCCTTTGTATTGCACGGACTCAGGGTGCAGCCACAAAACGGTCTTGAACTTCAACCCGTCAAAGGGAAGAAAGTCAATGGTGGGCTCCTTGGTTGGTTCGTATGGAATTGGTAAGGGCATGGACAATAATGAGTTTTGGAGAGGAGAAACTAATCGTGAGAGGGAGAGAAAAGAAAAAAACCTGAAAATTCACGTTGATGAGACACAACAGAATACGACGGAGGATGCCTAAAAAGGCTATTTTACACTCGCCACCAGGGCCTTGTCTAAAACAAGAATGTTGGACAAACCAAGAGCCGTTTTCACGCCTTATCCCTGAATGCCTCGTTCGTTCTTCTGGGGATCCAACAATGTGGTCTAGGTGGCCCAATATTTCCTAATGGGGGTAAATGCTGATACCAGCAGGGGGAGGGCGGCGCCACGCACAGTTATTTTTTAGCGAGAGATACTGCAACCGGCACCATGCCCAAATGCCCAAATGTGGAAGGGGTGGCACCGGTGCCAGCACGGGTTAGCAGGTCGTGTGTGCCCGGGGTGTTTGTGAGTTCGGTTCTGTGGCCTCTTCTGTGGTGTTTTGTGTGTTCTGTGGCCTCTTCTGTGAGCCTCTGTGTGGGCCTCTCCCCAGTCCCAGCCCCGCCGTGGTAGGTCCCGCCGGAGCGCGCCAATGAAATCGACCCAAATATACGCCCTCTATACAGGCAAGCAAACCTATCTTGAGACATGACGATCCGCAAAATCAACATTTTCTCCCACGAAAACTCCCTAATTCCATACGCCCACACACTAATCGACAATGGATATTGAAGAGCAATTACTAAAAGCCGAAAAGTTGGAGAGTCCCTCTTTGGTTGGGTCTAGTGTTAGATCTGCTGATGACTCCCCTCATAGGAACTACATCCACCCTGAAAAGTATAAAGGCACCAGCAGAAATAGCTCGGCTGCTGCCGCTAAAAGAAAATCGTTGTTGAACAGAGATGTCACTGCCTCCTTAGACGACTTGATCAATGAGGGTGCGTTAATCGGAAGCGAAGAGGACTTTGATAAGTTCTTGGACAGAGAAGGAAGTGTGTTGGAAGACGCCAAATACGTTCCTTCCTCCGAACAAGACGACGAGGAGAATGGCGACAAAGATAAGGATGTGGATACCAAGAAAGAAGAAAGAAAGCCTGACGACGCTAGCAAGGAAGAAGTGAAGTCCGAGAATGAACCTGCTCGTCCTGAGGGTTTCAATGGCATGAAATTCCAACCTTTGATGGACCATTCGTCTGATAACAACACATCAATATACTCGCAAGCTGATTACTCCAATCCAAATTTGTCTGAATACCAATTGAGTAATGACATTAAGAGCCACGAGGACTTGTTGGCGAACGTGAAGAAAGAAGACCCTCACCGGAAAACTTTTGAAAAGGAAAACTCCTCATTCTTGCAAGATTCGACCCCTAGTGCTGCCAGTGGTTCTGACGCCGATGCTACTTCAAGCAAAGATTTCTCTACTTCCAGAGGCTCGTCTGCGGTGCCAGCCATTAGACCTCAACCCAAACTTTCCTCCAGCTTCAATCCTTTGCCTTTGGTAGATCATGGTAGCTCGTCCGCTGGACCTGCTGGATTCCATTCTCCTTATTTTTTCAAGGATACGAGACCGACTTCTGTCGATCGTTCAAGATCCACTTCGAGGTCTCGGTCTACCTCGAGAATGAAACCCCATTTGGCCAGAGGAGACTCTTACAAGAGTACCAACGCTGAAGATCCCTCGAAATACGAATTACCGCCTGACTTCGAGGAAGGCCAGATTGCAGAAGAGCCTGACGAAAGAAGATCAAGACAGTCCAGACCTACTATGGGAGAGTCTATCGCCGCCATTGAAGAGGAAGATAAAGTCAACTCGGAGAAGTACCAAGCTACGGTGTTGAATAGGGATGCGTCGTTGTTGACCACTGGTGACTATACCAATTTTGATGTTGATGCTGAGCATCAGCCTGCCACGCCTTACAACTATAAGGCCAAGACTTCGTCATCCACTGACTACTTACGGTCTATTTCCAGATCAAGATCCAGGAAACCTGCTTTGCCCGATACGAATGAAAAGAATGATGCCAATCCTTCAGAATTGTATAGAGAAGGTGCCTTAATTAATGAGGATCCTTACTCCACAATTGACAATTTCGATACCATGGTGGATAAGGTCTTGCACAAGGGAGAAGCTGCAGAAGACGAGAAGGATGTGGAGTCTGGAGAAAAAGCTCAAGACAAGGTCAAGGACGAAGTCGTGGACGACAAAGGTGATTCCAAAGAGGTGCATCCAGATGAAAGTAAAGAAGCAGTGAAAGAACATCTTGCAAAGGATCTCAAGGTCACCGAAGAAGAGTCGACCTCCAAGGACGACAAAGCTGTTGCTGAACCTGAAACTGTGAAAGGCGCAGAGGATGGAGATGAAGACGAAACGACCACACCGGAAACACCAGCTATTGAAGACAACGACACCAAGACTACGGAAGCTGTAGAGTCCAAAAAAACTGAAACTGAAGAAACAACTACTGAAGCTACCGAACTCAAGGAGGAAGAAACGTCCAATGAAGATCCTGAGTCGAAGGAAGTAAAGGTGGAAACAGTGGACCCTACCATTCAGGAAGAAGAACAAGTCGAGGGACTGAAAGTGGAAGCTAAATTGGACGAGCCCGAACCCAAAGTAGTAGTGCCTGAAGAAGAATCCAAAGCGGTAGCGCCCGAAGAAGAACCCAAAGAAGAACCCAAAGAGGATGCTAAACCTGATACCGAAGATGATTTGACCGAAACGAAGGAAGTGGCTCAAACCTCCGACAAAGAGGGTGAAACAAAAGCAAAAGTAATAGAAGACGATGACGAGGAGTTTGACGTTTCTCCTGAAGAGTTACGTAAACATTTGGAATCTCAACCAGTTTACCTTTTCACATCTTTGGTCGGAGGAATGCAAATCATCCATAAGACTAACAGGTTGCAAACCATTTTGAAAGCCAATGATATCAAGTTCACTGCTAGAGACTTGGGTAGCGAAGAAGACGCCAAGAAAATCTGGAGAAGATACTCCAATGGTAAAACTCTCCCTGGTGTTGTCAGAGGAGAAGATTTCATTGGTAACTGGGAAGATATAGAAGATGCCAACGAGGAGTACAGAGTTCGGGAAATTATTTACGAAACCTTGTGAGCGGTGTGCTGCTGTCAATTAGACTCGAGAAGAATTCAATTCAATATATTTAACTTACAAAACTGTTCAATGCTCTCTTGGCGCCTCTGCTATTGTTTCGTAATGTCATATACGACGTTGGCCATATCGTGCTCTCACCAATATTTACCCTTAGTGGTAGCTCGTCGCACACCCTCAAAAAGGGTTGTCGTGTCCCGCGCACTCTTTTGTCACCAACTTTGTTCCTGTTGAGTAAAGTTCAAAAGATTTGGATCTGGAAATTTTTCAGTAGTTCTCAACTTCGGTGTCGAATAACGATTTAACTTTTCTGATTAGAAATAAAGAGTCCATATTAAATCCATTGTGACTTCTTGAACAAGACCACTCAAGTAACGATCGTGCCATTGCCCCTTTTTATCGTTTGTTTGTGGCTCAACTGATTGAAAAGTTATTTAAGATTACGTGTAATCTTTTCGTGTAACACCAACTTTATTGAACACCTGGTTTTATCCTTAGTTCAAGTTTTTGTTTGTTTCAAATAGAAACTGTTTTCCCGTCTCCTGTGTCCCGGTCTAACTTGCTGATTTCTGCTTATAAGTGTTACCCCCCTGTGTGTTGAAAATGTCGACTCCTGCTGAGATTATTGCAGCACGTATCGCCGCCAATGCCAATAACGGAAAAACCCATTCTCCTGAGGAATACGATGACTTTTCCGATCCTGAATCGGTTGGATTTGAAGACGGAGCCCCCTCATTGGCTGGGTCTATTCCTTCATTGAACGACGAAGCCCTTTTCCCCACTTTAGGTGGTGGAAAGAAGAATGTTGGTAGCTCTGGCTCCCATGCCGGTTCTTGGGGTTCCAGTTCATTGACGAAGAACGCTGTCGCTGCTGGAGGCAAAATAAAGTCTTCCACCATTCAAGAGGCTTTTTCATTAGATTCGGACGATCAATTAAATGTGGCCAGACCTGAATTCATCAAGATATTAACTTCGGTCAAATCTGACACTAAAACCAATATCGAATGTACTACTTCTCAACTTACCAAGAGAAGAACTTTCTTGATCACTGGTAGACCCGAAGACGTCAAAGTTGCTAAAAGATTGGTTATCAAGAGATTGACGAAACCGGTCAAGATTTCCTTTCAAGTGCCTTCAAAGTTGAGATCCAAGATCATTGGTCCTCAAGGTAAAGTCTTGAAGCCAATTATCAGTAACTTCGAAGTCAAGGTTGATATTGGGAACACCGAAGAACTCTTAGATGGTGATGAATTGAACGACGACGTATTCAATAAGGTTGTTACTGTCACTATCGACGGTGATGTCGAAGGGTGCAAATTGGCTAAGAATGCCATTTTAGATATCGTCAAACTGGAAACAAAAAATTTGTCAATCAAAGTGGCGGTCTCTGAAGACTTGAAACCATTTGCCCTTGCTTATTTGCAACCCATCATTGACGCTTCATTCAACGATTTGGATATTCTAGTGCCTGACTACAAATCCGCCAAGAATTCTATCACTATAATTGGAGACAGAGAATTGGCTTTGGAAGCCAAAGAAGTGTTCAATTCCAAGTTGGATCAATTGGCTGACAAAATTGTTGTCGACGAAGTTCCAATTCCAAAATCGAAGCATTCTTTCTTACCAATTAGTACAATCCTCGAAGAAGAAAATGTCTTGATCAGATTACCTGAAGCCGGTGAAGCTAATGTGAAGTTCATTGGTGAAAAGAATCGGATTGCAGCTGCCAAGGAAAAAGCTAGACAAACCACTTCCAAGTACAAGGTTGAAACTTTGGACATGTCCAAGGCTCACAAGGGTAACTTGCCTCATGTCAAGTCCGTCGCCAACTTCTTACTGAAACAAGGGTTCTTTAAAACCATCGAAAGCTCTCACAATGTCGTTGTGAAGGTTCCTTCATTGAAACAATTGAACGATTCCTCTGTGAAATCTATTCCAATTGAAATCATCATCGATACCACTGGAGCCACCGATGAAAACATCAAGGCAGCTAAGAAAGAGATTGTCTCAAAAGTTAACAAGTTGACTCCCGAAACGTCTAAATCTATCACTGACATTGATAGCTTCTTGATAGGTAAAGTGCCAGAAACTATCGATGCTTTGGCGAAGGAGAACAACGTCTCTTATGTCATTTTGAACAACCAAATCACTTTATTCAACAATGATACTAATGCGGTAGAAGAATCAGAGGATTTCGATGATTTTGAAGACACCACCGATTCATTCGATGTCATCGATCAGGCTTTGAATTCTTTGAGAGAATTGAAATCCAACTTGGACTCGGTTACTTTGACTGTCCCAGCTGATCAACAGAAATACATTTCCGGTCCGGGGAACACTACTTTGAATGCTATCATTAGTGAGGTAGATCCAAAGTCCGTTAGTATTGAGTTGAACTCTTCAGAGGGTCAAGTGAATATTGTGGGGTTGAAAGCACAAGTTGCAACCGTTAAAAAATTGATCGAACAAGCTATTATCGATGGTGAAGAGTTCGGTGACAAGTACTCTTCCACTGTGACTGTTCCTTCGGTTGTTTTATCAAGATTGATTGGTAGGAACGGTCAGTTCTTGCACTCTTTGAGAGACGAATATGGAGTCAAAATTGACGTTGAAGGCGAAGAAGAAGTTAAGGCTGATAAAGTGGACATCAAAGTTGTGGGTGTTAAAAGAAACGTGGAAAGTTGTAAAACTAAAATTGTTTCTTTGTCCAAGAGATGGGCCGATGAAGTGACTGCTAGATTAAGAATTGAAAGCCACTATCACAGAAGATTGATTGGTCCAAGCGGAAAGATTATCAACAGATTACAAGATAAGTATAATGTGAGAATCAGATACCCCTCTGCTACCGAGTTGAATTCTCCTGCTCCAGATTCTCCTAAGAACAAAGATGAAGTCACTATCAGAGGTCCAACAAAAGCCGTTGCTTCTGCCAAACAGGAGTTAGAGGATTTGTACAAGTTCGAAAAAGATAATGGGTTTGAAGAATTGATCGACATCCCTGTCAAAGCCATCGCCAGAGTGATTGGTAAGTCAGGGGAAACTATTAATGACATCGCTGATGGCACTGGTGTGGAATACAAATTTAGCAGAGATGATGCTAAAGAGCAAAAGACTGGGTTAGTTGAAGTGAAGTTGATTGGATCGAGATCTTCTTTGAAAGAAGCCATTAGTAAGATCAAAGAAATCATTGACGAATCGGAGAACTTTGTATCCATTGACTTAGAAGTGGAATCACAATTCCACAAAAGTATCATTGGAAGAGGTGGTTTCAACATGAGGGAAATCATAAGTAAAGCTGGAGGTGATAACGTCCCAAGCTTCAAGTACAACAAATTGTTGACTATTCCTAACGAGGGAAGTGGTTCCAATTTAATCAATTCTCAAGGTCCAAAGGAAATCGTCAACAGTATTATTGACCAAATCAATGCATTTGTTGCACTCAAGAAGTCATTGGTCACTGAAAAATTCGAAGTGCCCAAGCCTAAACAAAGATTCCTCGTTGGTCCATCCGGTACAACTCGCCAAGCATTGGAAAAAGAGTTCAATGTTTCCATTGAGGTACCAAGAGCAGACGATAAGTCAACTTTCGTTAAATTAACCGGTTTGCCAGCGGATCTCGACGCCGTCAAAGTCAAAATTGAACAATTAACCAAGGATGACTGGAACAGTTCCATCGATATCCCAGAAACATACCATGCATTTGTGAGTGACGGAGGCCAAATTTTCAGGGTCCTTAGAGATGAATATAGTGTTGAAGTTACCCATGGTAACTTAGCCAGAAAAGCCAACAAGTTATCCAACATCGTCACACCATTACCTCCAGTTGAGTCTCAACCAAGTGAGGAAGAGACCACGAAATTCATCGTGTCTGAAGCCGATGTCGCCGACGTCTCCTCCAACGTCATCCCATGGAGATTGAAAGGAGAGAAAGAGTCTACCGACAAGGTTTTAGATTTATTGACCAAAAAATTGGAGTTGGCTAAAGCTGCAACATACAATGGTTGGTTTTATTCGTCCAAACCTTCTGTATTCTCCAAGATCATTGGGCCCAGAGGATCAACCATCAAGTCCATCAGAGAGAAGTCCAATGCATTTATACACATCCCCAAGGCCGGTACCAATAACAATAACTACATTTATTTGATTGGTACTGAAGAAGGGTTACAAATTGCTCAAAAAGCCATTGAAAAAGTTATCTAGTTCCAAAACTTCCTTATATAATAGGTATACAATACTTCGCTGTTTAATAGAAAGACAAAAACAAACCGTACCTTGACATCACTTGTTTTCCCTGAACCTATCCAAAGCCCTTTGCCTTGCAAATTTGTGCTCCACTATTGGTTGTGGGTAGTGGTTGATGGGCTCTTGATTCTTTTCGTACGGCTGATATAATTGTTTCCCTTCCAAACTGGCCAATTCGGGGACCCATTTTTTGATATATTCTCCGGAGGGATCAAACCGTTCTGCTTGTAAGTAAGGGTTGAAAATTCGGAAGTAGGGCTGTGGGTCCACGCCAGTGCTGGAACTGAAACCCCAGCCACCGTTGTTTGAGGCAAAGTCACCATCGATCAAAATATCCAGAAAGTATTTCTCCCCATTCCTCCAATCAATCATTAAGTGTTTGGACATGAAAGAAGCCACAATCATTCTGGCCCGGTTACTGATGAACCCGGTTTGCTTCAATTGTCTCATGGCAGCGTCCACTATGGGGTACCCCGTCAAACCGTCTTTCCAAGCCTCAAAATGGTCTTGGTTGTACTCCCATTGCAAATCGACATAGTCCAAGTGGTAAGGTTTGAACATCACCACGTGTGGCCAGTTCGCTATTATGTGCTTATAGAAATCTCTCCAAGCCACTTGCCTGACCCACTGTAACACACTAGCGTTACCCAGAGTGATGTTCTTCACGACTTTGCCGTCAAGAACACCACGGATAATGGACCGGGACGAAATACTTCCAATTGCAAGATAATGACTAAGATGACTTGAAACATCAGTGTCAAGCAGGTTTCTATTCTCGTCGTACCGTTTGATTTCCGGGGCGTTGATATACTTGGTGAAGCGGTCGTACGCTTCACCCTCCCCAGGAACGTAAAGATTGTTGTAGTTCTTGAGCTGTAACAGATCAAGCTCTTTTTCCTTTGGAACTGATGGCTCGTTGAAGTCAAATAGCTTGGTGTCTAGCTTGTAGTCTTGACTCTCAGGTGCCGGGAATATTTGGGGGTCGTTTTGTTCAATGTACTTGTTCCATGCATTGGACCAGGGCTTAAACACAGAATAGGCTGTTCCTTTGCCCGAAACCAATTCCCCTGGAGCAACCACACAGTTGTCGTGAAAAGACTGGAACTCAAAGTCCTCCAGTTTATGGAACTTGATGAAGTCTCTGAGCTCATCAACCTCATAATTGATGTTCCCAAACAAGTATTTATATTCATGCTGCTGCAAAAAGTTTCTGAGGGTGGAATAATGATCCTTCTTCTTGCCCACTTCGAGAACCACCAAAGGGATGTTTAATTTCTGCAAGTCTTCCCTTAGCAACTTGAGGCTATCGATTTTGAACCGCAATTGGAACTTACCCACCGCATGACTGAAAAGCTCCTCTATACAGTAGATGTAAAGTCCAATTAGTGGCACTTTCAAATGTTTACCTAATTTAGAAGCATGGTGTAACGCCGTGTTGTCGCTGATCCTTAAATCGTTGTTGAACAAATGCACCACACCTTTTGTGGTGTGGTCGGTTTGTGGCCTGTTCCGAAGGGAGTTCAAAACATTTACCGGTTTATTCTCTGCTTTTAAATATTTTTCAGCCACGGTTTTGTGGGAGATCTCCGGGGGGTAGTATGGGCTGTTAAACTCGGGCAATTGAGTTTCTACTTTCTGTTTCTTGGTACTTGGCATGGCTATGGACGGTGAAGGGATAAATGGGCCAAATGATGGACGTCTTTGGGTTTATATACAAATTGCTTCGTGCCAGTGATTAACTTGCTGCGAATAGCTTAAATTCTACTGTCTCACTCTGGCAGCAATTCAGACGGAACTCTCCGTAATATTCGCTTAATTATTCAAAGTGTTCGTTTTGGCACCCTCCCATATATGAGCCGGGGTAATATTTCATTAAAGTATATATTGCTATGCAGGTCACAAATCAACCGGCCATGGGTTAAGCAGGCCCCAGCGGGCGTAGACGTTTTGGCGAGATTCGCTGTCACCCAAAAACGGGCTTGGGCACGCCCTCCTCATACAAGCAGGCTTAAATTGTGTCAAATATTTACCACAAGGCTTAACAGCGATGCACCTGTAAAAAAAAATAGAATGAAAAAAAAGAAACAAAACCCAATCTTGAGCCTAACAGCCCCGTAAGCACATACCAAACAGCATAGGTCGTAAACTCTAAGAACCTGCCAAGGTGGATCGCCTTAATAATATCCACAATTTCGTGATTACGGCTTTTATAAACTGTGCTTTTGCCCGAACTGTGGATTTTAAGCTTGTCCAACTTGCTGTTTCAATAGTTGGAACGCCCTTTGCCAAATTCTTGGAGCTGCAAGTTCGAGCGAGATCCGACCAACACCGAGGTGATGGCCGGAGGCAAACTACTGTGCATCACGTGCTTCCAAGTCCCGCGACGACGTTGTGGGACCCTGGTTTGCCCAATAGAGACGTAATTGGGCGCGCACTACCAGGCGCTTAACTGTGGCATAAACACCGGAATTGGCGTGGCTGCAGATGATGAAAAAGGCTAATATGCAAAAAAAAAAAGAAAGAAAATACCACGACGAGGTTAATAGAAGATGAAGCAGATGAGAAAAAAAATGTATAAATATATAGGTATAAGACGGCTAAAAGTTGACAAATTAATCCAACTTCTGAAGCAATGGGTTTAACTGATTTATGGGCTCGTAGCCACGATACCAAAGAAGTCAAAGATGAAAAGGCTGCAGAAGAAGACTTAGTGTCAGTAGTTTCCGACGGCTCGGGGTACGATGCTGTCGTTCAAGTTGACAGAAACAAGAAAGAAATCGGGTTTGTGTCAGCAACGTTTTTGTGTATAAACAGAATGATTGGGAGTGGTGTGTTCTCTTTAGGGTCCACCATTTTCGCGTTGAGTGGGTCCGTGGGGACTGCTTTGATTATGTGGGTGGCCGGGTCTTTGATCGCCTTCAGTGGGTTGTTGGTGTACATGGAGTTTGGAACTGCTATCCCCAGAAACGGTGGTGAAAAAAATTATATTGAGTACATCTACAGGAAGCCAAAGTTCTTAGCTACCGCCATGTACGGAGCGTATGTGTTCTTCTTAGGATGGGCATCGGGAAATTCAGTGGTGGTGGGAGAATACCTTTTGAACGCTGCTGGCAAGGAAGTTACTCAATGGAACTCCAGAGGTATTGGTTTGGGAGTGATCACCTTCGCTTTCTTGGTCAATGGGTTATCTGTCAAGACTGGGTTATTGTTAGGTAATATTTTGGGGGTGTTCAAAATCACCATTGTGTTATTCATCGTCGTCACTGGTTGGGTGGCTCTCGGTGGTGGGATCAAGACTGCAAGCTTCAAGCCTACTGGAAATTTCAACCATGCATTCACTGGAGAATCTCCAAGTGGTTATGGTGTGGTCAACGCTTTGTATAATGTGATTTGGTCATATGTTGGATACTCCAATGCCAACTATGCTTTGGGTGAAGCAAAGAACCCTGCTAAGGTGTTGAAAGTGGCTGCCCCAACGGCATTCCTTTCGTTAGTGGTTTTGTACATGTTGACCAACATTGCATACTTCGCTGTTGTGCCGAAGGAAGAAATTGCTGATTCCGGAAGAATCTTGGCTGCCACTTTCTTCAAATATGCTTTCGGTGAAACTGCTGAAAAGGCTAGTAGTGTTTTCGTTGCATTGTCTGCTTTAGGTAACGTTTTATCAGTGATCTTTTCTCAAGGTAGAATCATCCAACAATTGGGTAGAGAAGGAAGTTTACCATTCTCAAGGTTATGGGCTTCTTCCAAACCTTTTGGATCACCTTTCATGGGTTTGTTCCAACATTGGGTTGTGTGTGTCGTGACTATTTTGGCTCCACCTCCTGGTGATGCTTATAATTTCGTGTTGAACTTGATTTCATACCCTTTGAATGTGGTCAATACTTTCGTCGCTGTGGGTTTATTATACTTGAAGTACAGAGCACGTAAGGGACTTGAACCATGGAATCCTCCTTTCCAAGCACCTATTTCAGTTGTGATCTTCTTCTTTTTGAGTTCATTATACTTGGTGGTGGCTCCATACATTCCTCCAACTGGAGGTCAATCCGTGTACGAGCACTTACCTTACTGGATTCATCCTGTTGTTGCATGGGGTGTTTTCGGTATTGGTGTTGTGTACTGGCTTGTATGGGCCAAGCTCTTACCTAAGATCGGTGGGTACAGAATTGTGCCTAAAGAAGTGTTGGGAGAAGATGGGTTCTGGAGAAATAAGTTCTATAAGGTCAGCAAAGATCAAGAGAACGATGACATTGACGACGGTGCTATTGAAAGCAGTAATTAGACGATAAGTCAGGTGAATAGCAATATAAATTTCTTAATAGTGAACACTAAGACTGTAGCAGTTTATATTCATGAGAATCTATGTACAAAAGGTGAATGCCGAGGTAGGGTAGAAGTGAAAAGATGACGGATTTGTGGGCACCATTCATATCTTAAATCTGTGGCCTTTGTGTTCATGTAGTGGAGACCAGATCCCCCTAACAGATTCATTATTGGAGATGACTTTGTGGTTGAATTTCTTCAAGTCGTTACCAGATCTCTGTGAGTAATCAGACAATAACGTGGAAATTTCGGAGTTTGATTTGTTCCTTATATCCACCAACTCTTCAACGCCATTATTGTAGTAGAACTTCAAGCTTGGGTGACCTGACTTCTTCAACACTTCAAAGAAGATGCCGGAATTGTTCAATGCAAAGTTGTTTAAGGACCCGGTGGTTAACAGGTCTCTGATCCCTTTGGAAGAGCCACCCCAGTTACAGTACTGAACGGTTATTTTGTGACATGGCTGGACGAATGTGGCTAACCCATTCCTTATCAAGGAGGGCTTCAAAACAGCTTTAACAGGCATGGAGTGATGTAGTTCTTGCAATTAGGAAACGATTATGTGAAAATTTTCACTATGCGCGCAACAGCCTGGTGTGAGGATCCAAGACATCCACATAAATGTTGCCGGCCGAACATGGTCGGTCGTGCGCGTGCACGATATCTGTTGTGGTTTTTTTCTTCGTAGGCATTTTTCGCCTCACGCGAGGCCAAAATAGTAAATGGCAACTGACAGAGAGTTGAGAAATGGCAAAGCGAATACTAAAATCTACACAGAACAGAAGCGTCCTTTGTTGCCATGAAAGGCACCCACCCGACGTAAACAACGCTTCCAAAGAAACGACGCTTTGCACAACCGAACCAACCGCCATACAAAAACACTATTGTCTACAGTTGCAGCCATTGACTCATCGGCTCTGGAGCATCTGTGATAAAAATTAAAAAGGGAAGGTGAGCGCGCAGAGGTCCCCATACATCTGGCATATTTCGTCGTTTTCAGTTTCTCATTCGAGAAATTATCCATCAAAAGAAACACCCTTATAACTAATCATATATATATTGGCGGACCATGGAATGGAAAATTTTTTGCAAACAAAAACACCACCATGAACGGTTACAAAGCATATCAACAAGTGATTTCATTATCTATACGACCCAGCAGTCCTGCCAAAGTTAAGAAAGCGAAAACTCCCAAGCCGCAGCCCAAATTGAGAACTAAAACCGGTTGTTTAACCTGTAGGAAGAGAAAGAAGAAGTGTGATGAGCACATAGTTGACGGAAAGTGTCAAGGGTGCAGCCGAAACTTCTTGGACTGCTCTTGGCCCGTATTGCAACAACTTCAACAGCAAGAGCAACAAATGCAACCGGAATTTATGGGTTTACAATCTCCTTTACCTTCCATCGGTAGGAAGTCCAGTGTGTCTAGTGAAAGCAGTGATTCAAGTCACATGAGTAACAGAAGTGATATTAGTCAACTCAGTTTGTCAAGAGATACTATGATGAGCCCTCGGGACTCTTATCCGAGCCCCAAATCTCCTTGTTTTGACGACATGCCCATCAAGCTTCCGCCATTGCGGTTCATGACAAAGAGCAATCCACCGCCATTACCTGTAACTACCGAACACCAATTCGTGATCACATCCGTCAACGACGACCGTTTGTGCTCCATCAAGCAGTAGGCCTGCCAATTTTACCAAGGGGCAAAGTAGCAACATACTGTCACTAATACCTACCATACTTTATAGTGCTGCTAGGGGACTTTCCACGCCCTGGCAGCCCTCAGTTCATAACGAATAACGAATAACGATCTAGTCAGTGACTACATTACCATCTAAAAACATTCAACCCCTATACATTTGCCAAACTTTCCCTATACGATCCCCTTCTATAATTCCGTCATCGCAATGGCTATTCTTATACGCAAGCGTATACCTGCCCTGGAAGAAGCCCTCCGAGACACGACCACCCTTGAATATTACAGTTTCGACGGGCATTTGGATAGTACGGAAATAGGTTTGTAAGCAAAAGTATTAACATCTTGTATATTTCAGTTTCGACGGAACATCAAAAGTTCTTAGACAAGCCCGTCCTGAGATAATTGTCTCGACGGAACATTGAAAGCTTTTAAAAAAGCCCGTCCAAAATAATACAGTTTGGCCGCAACATTGAAAGACACGACAAGTAACGGGCTTCGAAGAGGCCGCACTGGCCAACTATTTAAGGGGCCAATCCCCCAGCAGTAAAACTAAATAACGTTACACTTCAAACAGCTTAATACAATGCCTAGTGTTTTAGTTACCGGTGCCACGGGTCACGTGGGAGTGTTCAGCATTTTAGAGTATCTCAAGCATGGATACGCAGTGCACACAACCATCAGAGATATCACCAAGAAGGAAGAGGTGTTGCAAATGATCACCAAAACCGGAAGCCTTTCTTCAGAACAGATGGCAAAGATTACTGTTTTCGAAGCCGACATGGGTGAAGAAAAAGGGTGGGCAGAAGCCATTGAAGGGTGTGACTACGTTTGCCATGTTGCGTACCCTTTTCTTAATGGTGTACCATACGAGCAATTGGAGAAGGCTGCTGTTGGTGGTACCTTGCGGTTATTGAAATTGGCAGCTGCTTCCCCCACCGTCAAGCACTTTGTTTTCTGCTCCAGCTTCGCCGCCGTTGGGATGGACTTTTACCCTAAAGAAACTGTCATTGACGATGACCATTTTACTTCCGAGGACTCTCCTATCATCGACGGATACATGAAATCTAAGATTGTGGTTGAAAAGAAGATGTGGCAGTTTCTCAAGTCCAAGGAAGAGAACCCTTCCGGACTTACTTTGACTTCAATTTGTCCTTATGGAATTACGGGTCCTTTGCCTGTAGGTTACACGAAATTTGTGGGTCTTAGTCAAATTATGCAAGGGGTTGCCCTCGGAGTTGTTCCTACTCTCCCCGACTTATCCTTCAACCTTTCTGACGTAAGGGATATAGCCGAAGCGTTTGTGAAGGCCACAGAAGATCCTAAGACCTTCAATGAGCGGTTCATTTTGCAAACACAAGAAAACTACAACACTGAATACTTGTTAGGTGTGTTGAAGAAGAACTTCCCGGAAGATATTAAGGAGCTTCCAACCATTGGCGACGTTTTGTTTCCCCCTGTCACTGTCACTATCGAAAAGGCCAAGAAGTTGTTAAACTACCAACCTGTCGCTGCTGAAAAGACTATCGTGGACCTTTTCCAATCTGTACTCGACAACATTAAAGAGGCCAAATAAGCGGATCCGTCACCTCGTCTGTATCTTTGTATGTAGATTGCTTCTATGGGTTTATGAAAATCCAAGTGTCGCCATAAAGTTTGTTTCCTTTTGTTTCGTTCGTTTCCCAGCTAGCATTTTGCAGCCACTTCGAAATTGGGCTCCAGTTCAACCTACTGAGGGCCTAATGCGTGGGTTGAAGGTCTTGACTTTTGGGGCCTAACTTCTCTTTGGAGTTTCTAGCTTCTCCTTAAAACTCCTAGCATTCCTGAAGGCCTCGGGCATCTAGACCTTGAAGATGGGAACAATAATCATTTTCACCCTTGCTCTCCCTAACAGAGCTCTATACCCTTTAGCAACAGTTTACAACTTTCGGCAAGCTAAACAGATACGATAACAGCACCCATTTCACCAAACCAAAACGGTAATAGCCCTTTCGGTCACTAGATTCCGACACAATCAATATCTGACACACAATGGTTGATCAGTTCTCGTTTTATTACTGCATTCGTGCATAGTTAACTATCAATTTCCTTGTACGAATGTCGTACGACATTCGTTATCAGAGGGTATCAGCCCCACCCTAGTATGTAAATGGGCCATCGGATCCATCTTTAGTTTCTAGTCTACCTTGGAGATATCCGCTTGTAACTGTTCTCCCGATCCTTGTGTATCGGTGGCTGTCAAGATTTCTGCTACCGTAGGGTTGTGTATGATGTCGCAATTATGTACGTGCCTCAGCCTTCCCCACCACCTTCTGCCTCAAGCAGAATTCCCTTGGATGTTGCTCAAAGGGGAAGGAGCTTACACTTCATATGCTACTTCTTAACGTGCTCTTATGGCAACCCAGTTGTTTTCGTCAGTTGCCTTTTTATTAAAAGCACGTTCCTCATCTCATCTGTTCTATGTTAGTAAATCTCACTCTAATTTTAAACATCAAATATACCATGGTTTTGGCCAGCCTTTTGAAGTCTCCCATTCTCAAGGGACTATCGCTATTAGATAAGCTACTTCCCTTGCTCATCGTCCTTACGATGATATTAGGTGTCCTCTTGTCTGTGTACGTACCCTCCAGCAGAAAAGCATTTGACGGGGCTGAAGTCGTTGGCGTGTCGGTACCCTTGGCTGTAGGCCTTATAGTGATGATTATCCCGCCGCTATGCAAAGTAGAATGGGAGAACTTGTTCACCACAAAGAAGCATGTGAAACACATTGTTATATCCCTTGTCATCAACTGGATTGTGTGCCCCTTTATCATGTTTGGTCTTGCATGGCTCACGTTGTTCGATGAAGACGAATACAGAAGAGGAATCATCATGATAGGTTTAGCGAGATGCATTGCCATGGTAATGATCTGGAACGAAATAGCGGGCGGTGACAACACCTTGTGTGCAATGATTGTATTGATCAACAGTACGTTGCAAATAGTGCTTTACGCTCCCTACCAAATTTTCTTCTGCTACACCATCACAGGCACCTCTGCCAACAGCCCCCTCCCGTACCAAGTGGTGGCCAAGAGCGTGGCGTTTTTCTTGGGCATACCTATCGCAGTTGGCGTGATGGTCAGAATGTTGGCTTTTTTCACCATAGGGATGGGTCGATACGAGTCCAAGGTGATCCCATTCATTGGGCCATGGGCTTTAATAGGGCTCTTGTACACGATTCTTGTTATATTCATCGAAAAGGGGAACGGCTTCATCAGGGAAATAGGGTCGGCTTTACGATGCTTTGTTCCCTTGGTGGTCTACTTTGCTGTCACCTGGTTTGGGACGTTCTACGGCATGAGGTGGTATTTGGGTAGGAACTATAACCCAGAGACGGCAGGGTTGTTGTGCGGCTGTGAACTGCAGAAGGAAAAGGACGTGGACAATACCAAGTGGGAAAGGTACTGCTCCGCCAAGTATGGAGAAGTCATTGCCCAGACTTTCACAGCCTCCTCCAACAACTTTGAGTTGAGTCTCGCCATAGCGATTTCGCTCTATGGTTCTGGCAGTAAGGAAGCCATCGCCGCCACTTTTGGCCCGTTACTAGAGGTGCCTATTTTGTTGATTTTAGCGTTTGTGGCTAGATACTTCAAGGTGAGATACTTATGGGCAGACGTAGACGATTCGGAGGTGGAGACGGAAACTGAACAAGAAACCATGTTAGAATGTTTATAGGCCAAGCGCAAAATTGTGAATTTCACGGATTAGTTTACTGAAAAGTCAGATTTACCTAACCCGCTCTTTTTTCTTATCTGTGCATGTTAAAGTTTCAGCAAGTGTTCTCTATGAAGGAAACACTAAGATTCTCGGTATCTTAACCAAATTACCTTCGGCGCTAGATCCGATCAGAAACCAGTGTTGTTGTACACGACTGCAACATCGTAGTAAAGTAGACCTTGCTTCTGCCAAGCACCACTGGCGAAAAAGGCAGTAGTATAAAATGGCTCACAATTTCACGTGCAATCAACAATCAAATTCTGCGTGTTTCCTACCGCCTTATCAAAGATATGATACTGGTTGAAAAATTTTAACTGTACAAGGAAAACAGTCACTGGTAGTTTAGTGCTGGAGATATGTATTTGTGTAAGGTATAAAGTGTAAAAGGAAGATTCAGGGGCTTTATCACCGAATTCAGTGCTTAATCTATTATGGTTCTGATAACCCGATATGCGAGTGGTTCCGAAATGGGTACCATTTCCGTAAACGTCTTTTAGAAGATGTGCATGAACCTGAAAACACTTCTTTTCATTTTTTTCCTCCGACTATTTAAAAGCTATGGTGGAATCCGAAATTCTCTCTCTTCTGTAAATTGGTAAAGCAATATTCGGACACTTGAAAGAAACACAAAAATTAATGTCTAACAGTGAAAAATACGGCAACTACGATATGCACTACGTCAAAGGCGTGGACGAAGTCTTGCAAGATGGCACTTTGATTGTCAGTAGGCAAAACAGAGACAAGGCCCAGTACCCCGACTTTTTGCCCACTTGGAATCCCAACGACAAGCTCCCACCTTTGAAGTTTTTTAAGCATGAGGACCCCGGTTGCAGAGCACACCCTGGGTTACCCAACTTGTTCCCTTCGGAACAAGAATTCGTTAATAAAAGAATTACCCCTAAAATGGGATCTGAAGTCGACGGTATCCAGTTGTCTCAGCTCGATTCTAACGGAAGAGATGAGTTGGCGTTATTTGTGGCACAAAGAGGCGTGGTCGTGTTCAGAAACCAAGACTTTGCTAAGCACGGTCCCCAATTCGCCGTGGACTATGGTAAGCACTTCGGTCCTTTGCACATTCACCCAACCGGTGGTGTTCCCAAGGACCACCCTCAATTGCATATAACTTACCGTAGAGCCGATTCAGGTGAGTTCGATCGGGTGTTCAACTCCAACACTCATGCAGTGTTATGGCACAGCGATATAAGTTACGAATTGCAACCTTCCGGTACCACTTTCTTCACCGTTTTAGAAGGCCCTGATACCGGTGGTGATACTATATTTGCCAACGTCGTCGAAGCCTACAAGAGGTTATCCCCAGAATTCCAGAAAAGATTAGAGGGGCTCCATGTCTTACACACATCGGAAGATCAAGCCACCAACTCTAGAACCCAAGGGGGAGTGGAAAGACGGCAACCGGTTTCAAACATCCATCCTTTGATTAGAGTGCACCCTGTCACGAAGGAGAAGTACATTTACATCAATAGACCTTTCTCCAGAAGAATCGTGGAGTTGAAAGAACAAGAATCCAGTTTCTTGTTGGAATTCTTGTACAAACACATTGAGCAGTCCCACGATTTGCAATTGAGAGCCAAATGGGAACCAAACACCGTCGTGGTTTGGGACAACAGATCCGTCCAGCACTCCGCTATCATTGATTGGGAAACAAGCATTAGCAGACACGCTTTCAGAATTACTCCACAAGCAGAAAGACCTGTTGAGAATTTGGACGATTTGAACAAGCCAGACTTGAACCTTGGCGATGTCGGTGAAGCCTTGGAAAAGGCTTTGAACCCATAGACACGTTTCAGATTGTTCCCTATTAATTTGTCATTTTCAATTAATCAGTTCAACCATTCAATTCCCCATTTTAAGTGTAATATTTCCATTATTTTGTGCCTTTAGATTCAACTCAGGTTAACCCCCTAATAGGTAGGCTATCTATTAAATTGTATAGAGCGGTAGTTAAAAAAGGACCATGTCCGTTCTTTTCTGGCTCTTTACTGCCTCTATGAATAAATTGTTTTCGTGTCAAGCTTGTCGATGGGCAGCTGCAAAAAGATCCCAAAATGCTGCATATGCAAGATAAAATGCCACAATTAGGACAATAACGACACGGCTGTTCAATTGGCTAACACACTCTTAAGAGTGTGTGAATGGGCCGATTCCGAGACGAAACGGTACTTCTCTAGTTCTGTGTAACAATAGCCCCTTAACAAACTCTCCTTGATCGAGAAAAATCAATTTGGGGCAATGGGAGCCAAAAGTTTTTGTAAAAGCTGGTAAATCAAAATGTGAATCACCGAAAGGAACATCCTAATCGGGGCAATTATGTGATTTGTCATAAAATTAACACGACTTGAATAGAGAGACGACGTTAGTGACCAATGAGCCAGTTTGAGTCCCAATATTAGTGGTTTACGTACTTGGATTGGGGACGAGCTTCGGGATCCACTTTGTGTGTTGCCCATGTTTGCGTACCAGGGAACCCACCATCCTACGTTATTAACCACAAGAGCCGAGCAAATAGGAGGCAATGCTGAAATCAGGGGAATCCGGGATCCCCAAGAAGATGAGGCCCCAAGACCCAAGAAGATGTGGGCTAGGACTTGAAGGGGATTTAACCACGATTTGCCAAGACCTTTTGATATTATTCACCGAACCGAGCCTGAGGTCTGTGTACAACGGGGTTATCTACGGAGTTATCTACGGGTTATTGTGCCCGTTTTGACAGCTATCCCGTTGATAGTTCTAGGCCAGTACCACCTTGACGCAGGAGTAGCAGAATTACCATATTTGGCTACGTTGTTACTGCCAGTGGCATGCATTATATGTGTCAAAGGATTTGTCAGAAAAACTGTTCAAAAAAATAAAAATAACTCCGAAGAAAGATTACCGCCGATGACGATTGGGTTTTTTTAATCGGGTGCACTTTTCGGGCTCGGCTGGGCAGGAGTGTTTTAAACCGTCCCGTGAGTCATGCCAGGGGCGCAGGTTTCACTAGAGGTTCATTAGAGGTTTCATTAT
>JAKTSP010000018.1:0-10302 GCA_030580255.1 Yamadazyma sp. yHMH393
CAGAAGAAGCAGAACTGGTGTAAGATCTCGTCATAGTGGTAAGGTCTCCGTCACTATCAGTAGTGATAATGACATCGTCAGTTTCAGTTGAACTCGAACCATCAGGCAAGGTCGTAACCGAAGTAGTGGTGTATTCAGTACACTCAGAACAATCGTCGCTAGAAACTACGAAAGCCGAACTTGAAACAGAACCAGATGGCATGACAGTAGATGTGATGGTAGTAAGGCTTCCATCACTGTCAGTCGTAATTGTAACGTCATCAGTCTCGGTCGAACTCGACCCGTCACTGAAAGTGGTCACCGAAGTAGTGGTGTATTCAGTACACTCAGGACATTCGTCGCTAGAAAGTGCGGAAGCAGAACCAGATGGAACAATAGTTGACGTAATGGTAGTAAGGCTTCCATCGCTATCAGTGGTGATCGTAACGTCATCAGTTTCGGTCGAACTAGAACCGTCACTGAAAGTTGTCACGGAAGTAGTAGTGTATTCAGTACACTCTGCACAATCGTCACTAGAAACCGCGGAAGCAGAACTTGAAGCAGAACCAGATGGAAGAACAGTTGACGTGATTGTAGTAAGGCTTCCATCGCTATCAGTGGTGATCGTAACGTCATCAGTTTCGGTCGAACTAGAACCGTCACTGAAAGTTGTCACGGAAGTAGTGGTGTATTCAGTACACTCAGGACAATCGTCGCTAGAAAGTGCGGAAGCAGAACCAGATGGAACAATAGTTGACGTAATGGTAGTAAGGCTTTCATCAGCATCAGTAGTGACAATAATATCATCTGTTTCAGTTGAACTAGAACCATCAGAAAAGGTAGTCACCGAAGTAGTGGTGTATTCCGTACAACCGGGACAAGGCAAACCAGCTCTGGTCATGGTAGTAAGGTGCCCATCAGTATCGGTAGTGATTGTGATGTCATCAGTCTCAGTGGAACTGGAACCGTCACTGAACGTGGTCACGGAAGTAGTAGTGTATTCAGTACACTCTGGACAATCGTCACTAGAAACCGCGGAAGCAGAACTTGAAGCAGAACCAGATGGAAGAACAGTTGACGTGATGGTGGTAAGGCTTCCATCACTATCAGTGGTGATTGTAACGTCATCAGTCTCGGTGGAACTAGAACCGTCACTGAACGTGGTCACGGAAGTAGTAGTGTATTCAGTACACTCTGCACAATCGTCACTAGAAACCGCGGAAGCAGAACTTGAAGCAGAACCAGATGGAAGAACAGTTGACGTGATGGTGGTAAGGCTTCCATCACTATCAGTGGTGATTGTGATGTCATCAGTTTCGGTCGAACTAGAACCGTCACTGAACGTGGTCACGGAAGTAGTAGTGTATTCAGTACACTCTGGACAATCGTCACTAGAAACCGCGGAAGTAGAACCAGATGGAAGAACAGTTGACGTGATGGTGGTAAGGCTTCCATCACTGTCAGTAGTGATCGTAACGTCATCAGTCTCGGTGGAACTCGAACCATCAGGCAAGGTCGTGACCGAAGTAGTAGTGTATTCAGTACACTCAGGACAATCGTCACTAGAAACCGCGGAAGTAGAACCAGATGGAAGAACAGTTGACGTGATGGTGGTAAGGCTTCCATCACTGTCAGTAGTGATCGTAACGTCATCAGTCTCAGTGGAACTGGAACCGTCACTGAACGTGGTCACGGAAGTAGTAGTGTATTCAGTACACTCTGGACAATCGTCACTAGAAACCGCGGAAGTAGAACCAGATGGAAGAACAGTTGACGTGATGGTGGTAAGGCTTCCATCACTGTCAGTAGTGATCGTAACGTCATCAGTCTCGGTGGAACTCGAACCGTCACTGAAAGTTGTCACGGAAGTAGTAGTGTATTCAGTACACTCTGGACAATCGTCACTTGAAGTAGATGGAACAGAACTAGATGGCACAGAACTTGTGTAAGTACCGGTCATGGTAGTAATGTCTCCGTCACTATCCGTGGTGACAGTGATGACATCGGTTTCAGTAGAAGCAGATCCGTCAGTCAAGGTAGTGACAGAAGTAGTGGTGTATTCAGTACACTCTGGACACTCGTCACTTGAAGCCGATGGAACAGAACTAGGTGGAACAGAACCAGATGGAACAGCACTGGATGGCACAGAACTTGTGTAAGTACCGGTCATGGTAGTAATGTCTCCGTCACTATCAGTGGTGACAGTGATGACATCTGTTTCAGTAGATGCAGATCCGTCAGTCAAGGTAGTGATCGACGTAGTAGTGTATTCGGTACATTCTGGGCAATCGTCACTAGAAGACGCGGAATGAGATGGTGCGGAACTAGAAGAAGCCGAACTAGATGGCACTGATGTGGATGAAGTCGATCTAGATGAAGTCGAGCTAGATGAAGTGGCGCTAGTTGAAGTCGTTCTAGATGAAGTCGATTGAGATGAAGTCGTTCTAGATGAAGTCGTTCTAGATGAAGTCGATTGAGATGAAGTCGATCTAGATGAAGTCGTTCTAGATGAAGTCGATTGAGATGAAGTCGATCTAGATGAAGTCGATCTAGATGAAGTCGATCTAGTTGAAGTCGAGCTAGTTGAAGTTGATCTCGGTGGCACTGACGTGGACGATGTCGTTCTAGTTGAAGTCGAGCTAGTTGAAGTCGAGCTAGTTGAAGTCGAGCTAGTTGAAGTCGAGCTAGTTGAAGTTGATCTCGGTGGCACTGACGTGGACGAAGTCGAGCTAGATGAAGTCGATCTAGTTGAAGTCGATCTAGATGAAGTTGATATCGGTGGCACTGATGTAGATGAGGTTGAAGATGATGAAGTCAGACTGGAAATACTTATTTGTGGGGGATCTGGCCGTGATTTACAAGAACCGCAAGTGTCAGGTCTATTAGAAACTTCATCTCCCTCATACTGCAAATAAGATTTAATGTTAATAACCATCTGGCCGCTAATTACTCCGATGTTTTTCCTGTACCCATACATTTTCTCTGGATCGTACATAGAATCAAGATGGAAGTTTACTCTAGCGTGCGTTCCAAGATAAACTTGTAGAAGTCCGTCAGCAAAGTACCGAGCACCAAATTCTTGATTTGTAAATGCAATCACGTTACCCTTTCTCAATCCATAAATGTAGATATCTACAGCACGCATATCATTATCCTCAAAGTTGTAATCGAACAAAAGAACCCCATTATCGGCGCTAAATATATAATGCTGATCCGCCATTCCAAAGACCCCTGAAGCCACCCGCAAAATGACGCCGTCACCAATATCGATACATCCAGACCCTGAAATAGAAGTTTCTTGATAATAAACCACCTTACTCAAACAGATGAGTCCTTCGTTAGTGATAGTTCCGCCACTCTGGCCAAGGGTTAGTGTAGAATCTGTGTCCACATAATGAGAGGAGAACACCATAAGATTATTGTTTATGAATTCAGTGGAAGGGACATTTATACCATGTTGAGTAGTACCGGCATAGTAGATTTCCCCATTATTGGTAAACGACTCACCCGCTGAGTACGAATGTGATGCAGTACTTTCCTCAGTGTTTAACACCACTAACCCGTTGCTACCAACAGTCAATATGTCTCCACCTAAGCCGAAATGAGCGGCTTCACTATAATTATATTTGTAGTATAATTCTCCATCGACATGCAAGTCACCACTGATGTCCAATCCACCCTCCAGTGTCATGTACCAGTGAACACCATCATCAACTTGAAAGTTGTCTCCTGCTGGATAAAGATCACTAAAGGGTTCAGTTTCAATAGTATCAGAACTTATATCAACGTCTTCAGTGAAAGCTTTTGCAATGAACGTCAAACCGACCAAGAAGCCGGAGACTAACTTCATTGCTTCAGAAAAAGTACTTAAAGATTGTTGAACTGCTAAAAAGAAGGGAGAAGTACGAATTTGCAAGAGTACTTATATATTTCTGACCCTACTTCTGGCAAAAAGAAAGTGGCCCCTATTTCCACAATGGAACATCAGCCGGTGACAACAACAACAAGCAATCCATAGATAACCCAAACCTCAGCGTGGAGAAGAGGTTCTAGAAGTGGTGTTGAGACATTTTTTACTACAGGTCTGCGGCTGCAAAAATGATCTATTTTGTTTACTACCCGGGCTCACAACAATCTCTGTTTGCGGTTTGAGCTTGTTACGTTTCCCGGTAGTCGTAAAAAATTTTTTTAGTTTCATTTGCAACATCCCATGGGCTGCTCAAAATAAGGCGTATTGCTTAACAGATTCTGCTCCACTTCTTCAACTGAGTGATCAAGTATTCAACAACTTCTGAATCATTTAGCTTCGAAATAAACCGGTTTCAAAATTTGTCAATAGAATAGCAAGTCATCCGAGAAACAAATCAAACGGCATGGCAAACGGGGAACAAGCCAAAATAGAAGGAAGCTCCACGTTTTAGCAGACCATCCAATTCTTTGGGGCCGGAGCCTTTTCTTGGGCATCTTGCTGGCGTGCGATGCTGCGGTTACGAAGTTATGCAACATTCCTTGTATTGAAAGGGCTCATAGCCGTCGCGGGAAAAGTAAAAGAGATCTAATAATACGACATCGAAACATCATACGAAACTGACCGCGGTCAACTCAAAATCTCAACCATGGCAGTCCTAACATTCCCAATTGGGATAGGTATGCGCTGTTCAAACCGGTTTGATTTGTATGGAGGTCTTGACTTACTGGCATGCAAGTGAAGTATTACCATGCAGAGTCTTCCCAGTTGGGTAGGGCGAAGTTGGGGGGTTTCTAGGTCCATTGGTGGTGGTAAAACTAGGGCGAATTTGCCAGGTGGTGGGTACCGTCATCTTTAACTATTTTGCAATCTTTTAGTGGGTTCAAAAATATGCTGAAGAAGGACACAACCCAACGGCAAGATTATTAGTGCATATTGTTAGTGTTTGAGAGGCCTTTGGGACAATTCTTCAAAATTGGAGTAGTTACAATCATTAGCTGGTGGAAGCACGGTATATACCATATAGCCAGCGATAAACCCGGGGAACAGCACGCTGTGTACATATGTGAGGGTGCAGATACAAATGCAGGAGTAGTACATAGGATGTAGAGTATCTGTTTATGTAGACCAAACGGTTTACTACCTACCAAAACAAAACAAAAAAAACAGGTGACCATGAACACAAACTGTACTCCCAGTCAAGAACGCATAGGAGTTGTGAACTCGAAAGTTAGCTGGTATATTAAGCCATACAGTGGTGCGTACTCAGCCAATACAGTACACCTATCGTTCCTTGCTACCGTGGCTGAAATTGCGTAAGTAGTTGGTAGCCCTTAAATAAGATCCCAATTCAAGGTATAGGCCAAAATCACTCAAAAAAAGGCCAGATTTTGAAGCGAATTCCTACCAAATAAAGTCTACTATTCCAACTACATATGTTTTGGAATTTTAATTGAAGTATTGGCCACTAAATTTAGTGTAACGCAGGTATCTTATCAAAAGAAGGGGTTGGTCTTGGTAAAAAAATTTACAAATCACAAATCTCGCGAGCCTTATATTTTGCAAAAATTATGATTCGCAAAAAACGTAAAAAGTTCTACATATAAGTTCCACATTCTTTTATTGGATAAGAACACACCAGTTCGTACTTCGAAAAGCTTTAGAAAGTAGAAATGACTTTGGAATCATCACCTGAATATAGCGATACACACAATTTACCAACAATGGCATTTAGGACTGAGAAATTGGTATCTTCCAATAACGGCTGCAACAGATCACCACACTAAAGTGATTTGAGCGGAAACACTAATATGCCAGGGCCTGAAGATCCAGAAATGAGCACCGAGAGTGTGGAAGGTTGAGGGGTTACTACTAGTCATGATTCAGGGTCTCTCAGCGAAAGTTCACACCATAAAAGAGCCAGAAAACCAGCCACGAAGGTTACTGAAAATATGGAGACTAATAGGCTCGTTAATCAATCGAAGCGTAGACGTGTCAAAGGTCCCACCAAATACGCGAATACTCCAGGGAGACTTGAAAACAATGGTTCTGTAGGCAGTGCTCCACCATCTCAAGAGCCGATAGAGAAAGATGTGTCTTCTATGCATGTTGAAGATATTCCTCGTATTTCTCGTGACAACGATCAAAACGCCTCACCAAGTGGACTGCAAACGAAGGCACAGGAAGTACAGGTGTGAGGGCTCTACTCCAGAGGCTATTGATTACTCAAATTACTGCTTACTTTTGTATGAATGTGCGCCATTGTCGACTAATCCTAAGGTTGTTACTTCTGGTGAAGTATGCACTCCAGAGGAAAAGGTACTATATGATGAAGTTAATAGGTGACTTGCAGATAGGAATTTCCATGGGAATAATTAAAGAACGATAGCAGGGTCAATAGGTTTGGTTATATTACAAGGTATTTGAAGTATCTAGCAAAGGAAGGGTAGGCGTAACATGATTGTCGAATATTTTCAGAGCTTGACCTTATTGAGGGGTAAAGATAAAGGAAAACCCTTAAAGTCAGAGGGAATGGACCAATGGCAGAATGCGTTTACTCTCCTATGGAATTTGAAAGTTCATTGCAAGTACAGATATTCCCGGAATATTCCAGAGATCGAGGCAATGGACGAAGTTGGTCGACAAGCCACCATGGAAAAGCTATGCAAACCTTCTCAAGGAAGGGGTTTAGTGTTGAACCACACACAGAAGGCTTTAAATTCTGAGGCTGTAGCACAAGCTGGGAACCCAAATGATGACGATCTCAAAGATTTCGATATAGAAGTTGTTTGCAAAGATTTATTGAATATGGTCAAAAGATTGAACGCACCACAGACGGATAGAAATATAACCATCAGGAATATGAGTGCTATTCTCGAGTTGCTGTTGGGTGTTTTTTTGTTCCTCAGGGGAGATAATAAAATTTTGTTAAGACTTCGGGACTTGAAAATTCAGCAAGATAACGTTAAGGAAGCTACTCATCTACAATTTAGGCTCGTTAGAAGCAAAACCGACGTCGGAAACAATCCATTGCCCGAAATTGCATGTTACAGACACAGAGTACCAGAAATCTGCTTAATTGGTCCTATTTCAAGAACGCTTTGGTGGAGATTTGATTTTATCAACGGCGATCTTTGATTGACTTCAATGACCCTGAAACTTATGAAAACATCTTCCATCTGTTCACCGGGAAAAGCAGCACGAATACGGTTACCAAAGGGCATGCACTGACGTTGGCTCATATTTCTTCGAATACCATGAATCATTATACCGGCAAAAAATGCCCTGAGGAAAAAGGTACGATGCACAATACTGTGATAGAAGAAGTGTTGATACCGTGTCTATTGCTAGATTGGGCCTCTGGAATAGGAATTCTCTTGGCTCTAAATATATGAGTTTTCCTACGGAGTCTATGAAGATTTTTGCTGGTTTCGATAAGGATGCAGTCTACCATCTTTCAAGATCTTATAGTAAACCTCCAGATGAATTGAAGAACGAATATTTTCTTGGATAGAGGAAGAACAGGAGAAATTCGAGCAGCATAAGGCTGTTTGGGATGCTACCAAGGGTGGATACGGGTACCCTTGCCATTTAATCAAGTTATTCGAGTATTTCCGTGAAGTTATCTTGTAACACATGGTATATTTCGTCGATACAGTACCTGACAGTGAAGTTTCTCAACACGAAGTTATAAAGCGGCCTGAATTCGAAACCTTCAAACCGGAAGCGCTCCAAAATGATGCCAGAAGCATTTTGATGGGTAGGTGTGGGGTAAAAGAAGGTATTTTAGGGGGGTTGATGCCAAAAATGGTTCGTACCGTCGAAGGCGCCACTACCGTATTCCAGTAGGTTACTTATAAGACTAACAAAAAGTCAATTGGAAATTTCGAAAACATGGTTGGAAGAATCGATGGTTTGGAGGCTCAAAATAAACAGGTGGTAGGAAAGATTAAAAACATGGAATCGATGCTAATTAGACAGCAAGATTTAATGGACCATCAGGAGGAGAGTAGGATAGTAGTCCATGAGGGTTCGCTGAGCCTTCTTAGCCAATTTCAGAAACTATATGGGAAATATGAAAAGTTATGGCTGAAAAAACAGAAATTAAGGCAACAGCGATCACTGCATGTCCTGTCTGCTTTACCTAACTTATTACAACAGCAGATCCATCACAACGGAGTAGTGGACCAAGCACCCGTGTAAAGGATGCAAACATGACTTCGATTCACTACGCTAACAACCAAACGTTTCCATTGCAGCTGGTACCAAACAAGCCAGCTCCACCACAAGAAAGTCCGTTATACCTGGGATATACTTTTCCAATACGTATTCAGGCAGACACAGATAGCCATATCAGCACCATATTCGGCAAGTTCAAGTAACTCCATAGGGACAGCCGAATTCTTTAATTTTGAACAGTGCAACATGCCCCTTCGAGGTCCTTTAAAAGCAGATATGGTATCAGAACTGGCCAAAACTTTTGACTATAGCATAAAAGTATCCTCGTTACTTGTGAGATATTGGTTTGAATCGCTGAAGGGAGTACTCTCTATTCAACAGAGGGATGATTTGTACGCTTGTAAGCGGAGAGAATCCAAGGGGTTTTTTCAGCGTACGTCGATAGGAAGAAGGCCATCAGGTTCATAAAGGAACTCGTTGAAGCACGAAATGCATCCTAAATACTGGTGGTCCACTCAGAGGTTCCAGCTCTACTCAAATAGCCGCTTTGGTTGACACCTACTTGAGAATCCAAAAGTGCATGTAACGGCAATTCTCTAGTTCTTTATCATCCAACCCTGAGAGGGATCAAGCGGTTAAAGACGAACTTTTTGAGCTTGTTAGATCGTGAAATTAATATTATTATATGTTGTTTACCCTAAGCTCTTTTGTACCGCCTGGCATTAATATGTGTAGAGATACGGAGAATAATAAAGCAGAGGAGGTGGAAAAGCCCATCAATAGAACCTTTAAGGGCTTCAGATCTATATATATCGTTTTCCGTACTTCTAAATCACCATATTTGTAGTTGGAACTCCATCAAAATCATGTCAAAATACTCATAATTTCATAATTTCCATTTTAATCCTTTTAGTTTAGGCCTGTACACTTAAATACTTAAATACCACTCTACACATTCCTCTTTTACCCTCTAAGTATCTATAATATTTTGCTTTGACGCTTAATGGTAAGCATATGCCATAATGCCATACAACCAAAAAGTAAATCGCTGGTTCCGACCTAATAAATCGCAAAATCCGAAGGAAGTCAAAAATCTTAATTACACTAGAAAAAGAAGGTAAATACAAAACAAAACCACATCTTATAGGTATTCATCACCCAAACAAATCATCTATGTCCATTTAAATTCAAAATTGGGGTTCTAAAGTATCCAAAATACCCATTTTGGCTCCTCTTTTATTGCCTAAAAACGAAAACTTCTCAAGGCCGAAATAGTTGTGCGAAATGCGTTCCAGAGTTGGAATATCTTAAACCGGTACATACAAATTTTTTAGTATTTCCGACTGTGTTTCTCCAGGTCTCCCTCAATACAAACTTAACATAAACTCGTGGATTTACCACTTACTTGACACCCCCTGGAGATAAAAGCCACCAACGCAACAAGTTATTAACTAGATGAATGTGCTTAAATATATATACTTCGAACAGTACCGACCTGACAAAAATAAATGATTCCAAGAGTGATCGATACCCTGATTGGGCCAATTGGCTTTTGAGCATACCTAAACCATAAATTTATGATTGCAAAGATGGTCTGATAATTGGAACTTATTCTTTTTCCCGGGCTCACAACCATTTCGTTTTGAAGTGTCAGCTTATTTCATCCTATGCCTAAACTTCTTTTGGTAGCAGTTGCAACACTGACCCATGGGGTGTCAGAACAAGACACGTTGCTTTGTAGATCTAATCTTCTTTTACTTCTGTACATGATTAATCAAAGTATGCAACAACTTGGAAACCCGCTGTTTTCAAGAACTCGCACGCGGAATAACCAGTCATCCAGGAAACACAGCGATCAAACTAAAAATAGAAGGAAATTGTAGGGACGGCGCCTTTTGGATACAACCGCTGCCTGCAACAACTATAACAAAGTGCTCGTAACCCATGCGAGCGAAGTAAAATAAAGATTTAAAATACGACATCAAAAAATGCTGGGCGAACGAGTATGTTGCGAAAGGGTGTAAGGGTGTAAGGGTGTTGGTGTAAGGGTGTAAGGGTGTAAGGGTGTAAGGGTGTAAGGGTGTAAGGGTGTTGGTGTAAGGGTGTAAGGGTGTAAGGGTGTAGGGTGTAAGGGTGTAAGGGTGTAAGGGTGTAAGGGTGTAAGGGTGTAAGGGTGT
>JAKTSP010000021.1:2042-14687 GCA_030580255.1 Yamadazyma sp. yHMH393
TAAACATTACAGACGGCTATTGATAGAACTAGCCAAAGCTGAAGGCACGGATTTCGATGAAGAGGCCCCAGAGAATAAGTACAGAGCACCCATATTGAATAGCGAGGTGTTGGTGCACAAGAAATCCAACGGGTTCGCCAACTTCTACGTGGATATAGTGAGCAGATACGCCAAAGCATTGTTGGCGAAAGGGGAGTTAGAATTGTCAATAGAGACATTACAAAAGTTGGTGGAGGAGGACGAGATATTCTTCCAGCTTGGAGATGCTGAAAGGCTCTCCCAATGCTGCAGGTTGTTGGCGAAGATCACCCCGAACATAGAGGAAAAGGAAAGGTTGTACAGACGGTCTATCAAAATGATCCAACTGACGTTTTCCAGTGTCAGAATAACGGAGGATTTGTTGTTTGAATCAGAAAATTCCCGGATCACCGACGAACTTATTTCGTGCTTGAATGACATGGCCTTCAGTTATGGGAAAGAGGCCACTAGAGACTCAAAGCACAAGGACCAGTTGTTATCTAAAGGGTTACATATCTACTTATCTAACTTGAAAATGCTCCAGCATGTACGGGACTCTATCCAAAATGGATCCAGAAGCCAGTCAAATTACCCATTGTTCAATTGTGACGAAACAAACTTGGAATTGTCAATCAATGAGATTAAAACCCATATAAGCGAGATTATGTGGGCAAAGGGGTATAAGAAGAACGCCGTTTCGTGGGGCGAGCAGGTGGTGGACGATATATACCACCAGCATTCCACTTCCAAGAGAGTCAATGAGATCTTGAGCCATGATATATCCAATCTCATCTTGATGTATAAGAAAATTGGAAATAGAGCCAGTCAGCAAAGGTGTGAAAAACTCCAAAAGAATATCCAGGCTTTTGAACTCGGTGACGCAGACTGGTACGCCAACTTCACCAACAGAATCTCCAAGATCATCTACTTCAAGGGTCCTTTGGGAGTGATCGAGAAGGCGTTATTGGAGAGATTCGGGCCCGCCACAAAGGTGCCTGAGATTGAGGAGTATGAAGAAGAGGACGTTGAGTAGCATTGGACCCTGTGGTACTTTTGTCTTCATTTTTTCTGGAGTTCGCTCCCAACACCTGTATATCCTGTAAATAGATCACAGCTACACCTGCTCATACTCAATGGCCCTGACGGAGTCCTTCTTGTAGTTGCAGCTATCGGTTCTATAGTTTTGGCTGCACACGACTTTTGCAACCGGTCACATCAAGCACACATCATGGTGTCTCCGGGAGATGGGAGAGCCTAGAGTAGACCAGGGGCAACCGGGTAGTGTTTAGAAGACACTGCCACTCGACACTGCAAATTGACATCATCCACCTGAAACTGCCCCTTAGGGTAATTTCTTGTAGCCGAAATTTGACCATTAATCCAATAATGTGGTGAACTCCATAACCCACCAACTTCCCAGAGAAGCCCGTGACTCAAAGAAAGCCACCGTATGGTAACGAAGCAGATCAAGAGCTTGGCAAAGGTTGAGTCTTCAAAGGATGGGAGATGCCCCGGCGAAATGTGTATTGAGCTGTCAAAAGTCGTGCACCGACCACACAGTATCCTCCAAAAAGTATCCAATGAAAAGCCCTTCAAGTGTAATACCCGCACTCTCCCCAGACTCAAAAAACAAACCAAAAAAAGGATTTAATCGTATCTTCTTCAATTCATTATACTAAACAAAGATGTTATCCATGACTAGCAGACTCGGATTGGGCTTGTCCAAACAGGCTTTTGCCAGCGCCTACAGACCTTCTTTGATCAGAGGGATCAAGACTATCCCCCAACCTCCAGGATTCATTGTTGGTACCGTTAACGATGCCTACATCCACCCAAAGGCAAGTAAAGCACATGGATCTTACCACTGGACCTCTGAAAGAGCCGTTTCCATCGCATTAGTGCCATTCTGTGCCATTCCATTTTTCACAGGGGCCACCACCATTGTGGACTCTGCCTTGTCTGGGTTATTATTGTACCATTGTTACGTCGGGTTCCAATCTTGTATCTTTGACTATATTCCAAAGAGGGTTTACGGAGCTTACCACAACTACGCCATGTACTTGTTGACATTCGGTACCGGTGTGGCCGCTTACGGGATCTATGAGGTTGAAAACAAGGAAGGTGGAATCACCAAGATCCTTTCCAAGTTCTGGAAGGCTTAAAGCTTGAACAGCTTAGCTTGACCAGTTCTACTGGAACTTAGTAATTGGCACTTATTTATTCATTATCATTACATACACGAAGTTCAGAATCACAACTCACACTCCATATCCATTTTCCTCTTTTTGATGTTGTCACAGTCTTCAGTGGGGCCACAACCTGCTTGTTCCCCCTTGACTTTATTGATCTGTTTCTGCCAATTCACAAGTTCCCGCTTGTATACCTCTAATGGCGTGGCATCTACCATCACCGTCTGGTAGAGCTGTGGATCGTACACGTCCCTGAATTTAGACACCTCGAGCACCTTCACTGTTCCCTTGACGTCGTCGATTCGTATCCTGGCGGCCTCACTACCGATGTCCACGAGTATCAATTCCACTGCAAAGGCGTCCTTACCTATTCCTTCAAGAGCCTTCAAGATTTCGGGCCGGTAGAGCTGGGTCATGTCAAACTCTCCTCCATCGTACGAACTCACAATATCGTGTATCGTCAACTTGACTAATTTTTCCACCAGCTTTTCACTCAATTCAACCACCTTATCTCGGTTTTGAAAGTAATGCGACACGTCACCGAACGTGAACAATTCAAGGGTGGGGATGTACTTGTTAATTTCAGGATTGGTTTGCGCCCTGTGTGATGCTTCGATCAAATCCACAAAGTAATTGTATCTCGAAGGATCTTCGAGCGCACTGCTGATGGAACGTGAAATGGAAGACATAGTTGGCTGAATGGTCTGGCTTCCTTGGTGGGATGTCTCTCTATGATCAATTCTGCACTCGAAGGTCTCCAGTTGCGGCTTTGACGTCTGTAGTGAGTTCAGGATATAAATTCGCGATCAAATTGTCGATGATTTTTATCAAAAGCCATTGATTCAATTCTCTGTGTTCAAACACCTTCAAGGTGGTTTTGATGCAGTCTAAAGTAGTCTCTTTCGAACTCAGCAGGTAATCCATGACGCGGGTGATGGCAGAAATGGATTTGTGGTTCCAAACGTCGTAGATTTCTGAAGCAACATCGTCCACCGTTAAAATCGGCACCGGTCCTTGGTCCTCGTCTTCTCGCTTGAAAATGGTGTACCGTAGACTGCTTATGACATTGGCCAACAGTTCGTCGTTCGCCACCATAATTGAAGATTTGAAGATGGCTTTCTTCAAAATACGGTTCACGTTTGCCAGTAATGCCTTGTGGCTGCAAACGATATCTCTGATGGTGCCCAAAATACTGGCCGCCAATGGCTTCCTCTTGCTGATGCCAAGGATCCGGTCCACTAGTGCAAACGCTTTGTTATCCAACACGTTGAGGTCGATGTTGTCGGATCCGTCACTTCTCATTATCATTAGATAACTGAAATCCTTATAGCTCTTGGACACCATTGATCTTATACGATCTCGTATAGGCTTAGACTTCAGCTGGGCCTTGGTGCCCACGCTTTTTTTGGAATGCTGCCTCTCATCCATCTTGGACCTGATCTTCATTGCCACCCTCATAATTAGCGAGAGGATGAACTGAGGGTCACCTAGTTTCTGCATCACTTTCTCGAGCACCAAATCCGCCACCACTGAATCCACGAGCTTTAGTCCGATATCGGTATTCAAGGGTCCCCCGTCGTCCCGGTCCTCTGCAAGTGTAACGTTCAATACCTTTTTCACCAATATCCTGAAATAGGCCAGCCTTTCCGTGTCGTTAAATATTACATGCTTTGAAGCCACGTATTCATGGACGATCCCGTCTTGTTCAAAAGACGACATTATCATTCCCAGCTGCCGATTCTCCAAGATCTTCAAGTCCTTCTCCCCGACAAGCAAGTCCAAATGACCGTCCAAGAGCACACTTATATCGTTCAACAAGGTGATGAGATTATCGCAGTGCAGTAGAACTCTGAATCTCTTAGACGCCCCCTTAACAAACTCACACATCACGTTGTACACAGTTTTGATAAAGTCCTCGTTGTCTGTATTGAGCTTCCCATACCACGAACACACATACCCGGCGACAATGTTGGCCAAAAATAAGTGCAACTCCAAATTGAGCTTAGGGTACGAAATCGCTGACGATTCGTCACTTGGAAGTAATAGCGGCAAGTTGCTGGGAAGAGCTTTCATCAAAACCGCCAGGTCGGTGCCCACCTGGTACCGTTTGGGAAGGTATAGCTTGCACAACAACTTGAACTCCTCGGAGTCGAGAACGGGGTCTAGTTTCCTGCTTAGCTTCTTCTTCTTTTTGTTCCGCTCAATTAAGCTGTAAAAACGGTTAGACGTAGACGTGGTGGGAGACGCCTTAGAGGTACCCACGGACTTTCTCATAGAGAGGTCCGGGAATGTCGATAGGTCTATCGAGCTCCGTACGTCTGTCATTTGTGTGTTTATTTGTTTAGTGATCGTTTAGTTTAGCGTGCGAAGTTTGGCGATGTGTAGATGGAATCGATAAGGAAGACACAAAAGACAACGGAACTTTGTGGACCACGTAGGACATAAAGATTGGTCGGCAAAGGGCTAATAAAGAGACTGGAAAGGGGTAATATAAACCCAGGCTGTGCTTTTAGTTCAAGCAGCTTGGCTGTGTTCTGGCGATATCGGCAAGACGCAAATGGGATCATACGAAGACCACGAATTACCACCGATCTCTCAAGGGAAAAAGCACCCACCAAAACCACATACTTGACTGTCCAGGTTACATAACAGGCATCTTATAGGCGTTTAGCTGCGTTTGCGTGAGTGAAGGCCAATGGTAAAGCCTTGTCTATTTTGCAACCGCGTGTATCCTCCAAAAGTCGTCTCCAGAACACGGCCTTGTACGTAAACCTGAAAAGAACCCTGTTTCAGCGTACGTGTACTGTTTCCCTTCTTGACCCACTTCGAATGGATGACCGCCGACCCTTGTGCCATCAGTAACACTGACCTGTCTCAGTTGTGGTGCAATCCTAATCACGTGACGATTACAGAAATTGAGCTGATGAGGTTGAAAAATGTTTCAGAATCCAATAAGTACAGAGTCAGACTAATTGTTGTTGCTTTTTCATATATAAATAGAGGCCATATCCGAATCCCGTTCATCCAGGGCACTTTATTCGGTACAAATAAGCATACCGCAAGTTTACAGCTCGTTCTAGATCCCTCGTGCTGAATTTAGTCACGTTTACCAAGTATTTGCTTTTTTCACGGCTGCAGCATAAAGCCCACCACACCTAATTAAATGGCACCAGCAATCCAGACGGAAAGATTCGTAGACTATCCAGATCAGGCTGACACCGGTTTCGGCAGCCAGTCGGTGAAGTCCACATTGATCAGACGGGCCGAGAAAATCGACCACCATTCTTGCGATGCTGACGAAGAGGCCGCTTTCTTCGTGGCGGACATGTCGGAATTGAAGAGATCGGTGGACCTTTGGTGTGAAAAATTGCCACAGGTCATACCACACTACGCCGTCAAATGCAACAACGACGTTGAAGTGGTGAAATATTTGGCCAACAGAGGAGTTAACTTCGATTGTGCCTCCAAAAACGAAATCAAGTTCATTTTGGGGCTTGGGGTCGACCCCAGCAGAATCATTTACGCCAACCCCTGCAAGAACAACAGCTACATCCGGTACGCAAAAGACGCCAATATCAACATGACCACTGTGGACAATGTGGACGAGTTGTACAAAATGAAGCAGTTCCATCCCGATTGCGGTATCTTGATCAGAATTGCTACCGACGATTCCACGGCCCAATGCCAATTATCCACCAAGTTTGGGTGTACCATCGATACCGCGTTGAACGAGCTCTTGCCCACAGCCAAAGAGTTGGGTTTGAAGGTCAGAGGGGTCACTTTTCATGTGGGGTCGGGTGCCAAAGACTTTGAGCCGATTTTCATCGCCTTGAGAGATTCCAGATTGGTGTTTGACAAGGCCATTGATATGGGGTTCGAGGGGTTGAAGGTGTTGGATATCGGCGGAGGATTCGAATGGGAATCTTTCCATGAGAGTTCGTTGATGGTCAAGCGTGGCTTGAAACAATTCTTCCCCAGTGAGTTTGTCAACCAACTCGGGCTTGAAATCATCGCAGAACCGGGCAGATTCATGGTAGCCAACGTTTTCACACTCGCTACCCATGTCATTGCCAAGAGGCAACTTCCGGTGAACTCGGACAACATCGACGCCATGGTTTACATCAACGATGGAGTTTACGGCAACTTGAACTGTATCTTGTTCGACCACCAGCACCCCACGCCCCACTTACTAGACTACGAAGACGAAGCAGACACCAAAAACAGCGTCTTCTACTCCGTGTGGGGGCCAACCTGTGACGGGCTAGACTGCATCACTACCAAAGCCGAATTCCACAAGCAGATCGAAGTAGGAGACTGGATTTACTTCCCCCATATTGGGGCTTATACTTCTGTTGCAGCCACGTCCTTTAACGGGTTTGTGAATAATAACGAAGTCATCTACATCAACCAATGACATCGGATGTATAAAGCGACGTGTTCGCTCGTTTTGTATCATAGTTGTTATGGGTCTTAGTAATAAATAAAGGTAGAACAAAGTATCACGAGTAACATCACAAGATAATAGCAAGACAGAAGTAAGATACAAGTGACACCACAAGTAACATACAAGTACAACAGACGGCTGAAGTGATAAGCTCGACACACCTTGATCTATAGTGACCACGCCACGTAAACAAACACAAAAAAGGCCGTTTACGTGGTGTTGCCGTGTCGTGTTGCCGTGTCTCTGAAAAAAAAGCAAAGCCTTCTCTTTCAATTCTAGAATGACACTAAAAGTCGCTTTGAAAATGTTGAGAAAAACATCATTCTTATTTTATTACGATTCTATTTAGAGGTTTCAGTAGCGTCAAAGGAGTTAAACGTGGAATCATATCTGTGTAACAAACACAAACGCAAATACAACCAACATATCCAGCATCGACACAGGTTCGATTGGTCCTACCAAAGATGTCGGAGAATACCAAACAGGCCCAGATAAACAACGCGATAAGAGCTATCAAGAAGAAATCAAAGAATGAACAAAACTTAAGCTTGTATGTGACGGATGATGGGGAACGTATCAACACAGGAGAGAGAGCGGTTCCATCAGTGAGGCCACCAGCTTCCTTCACGCCCAAGGACACCGAGGTGTTCTTGCCCAATGGACTTCCCAATTGTGCGTTTTTAAAAGATCATTTTTTTAACGAAGGACGCTTGAAAGAGGACCAAGCTATACGTATTCTAAGGGATGCCACGGAACTCTTGGCCAGCGAGCCCAACTTGCTTGAAGTTCCGGCTCCTGTTACGGTATGCGGGGACGTGCATGGGCAATATTACGATTTAATGAAGCTCTTTGAGGTGGGCGGTGATCCGGCTAATACCTCGTATTTATTTTTGGGGGATTACGTGGACAGAGGCTCGTTCTCCATAGAATGCTTATTATACTTATACTCCTTGAAGTTGACATATCCAGACACGTTGTTCATGTTGAGGGGGAATCACGAGTGCAAACATTTGACGGAATATTTCACATTCAAAAATGAATGTCTTCACAAGTACAGTGAAGTTTTATATGAAGAATCACTCAATTCTTTCAATGCGTTGCCATTGGCTGCCATCATGAACCAGCAATTCTTCTGTGTGCACGGAGGTCTTTCCCCTGAGTTAAGATCATTAAACGATGTTATCAAAATTGACCGGTTTAGAGAACCTCCGACTAAGGGAATAATGTGTGATTTGTTATGGGCAGACCCCACTGAAGAATACGACGAGAACAACATGGACCAGACATTCGTTAGAAACACTGTACGAGGGTGTTCATACGCCTTCACCTACAAGGCGTCATGCCAGTTCTTGGATAAAACCGGTCTTTTATCTATCATCAGAGCTCATGAAGCGCAAGATGCTGGCTATAGAATGTACAAGAGAACTGCCACCATGGGCTTCCCTTCGTTGTTGACAATGTTCAGTGCTCCTAACTACTTGGACTCTTACAACAACAAAGCGGCTGTATTGAAGTATGAGAACAACGTCATGAATATCAGACAGTTCAATTCTTCTCCCCATCCATATTGGTTACCACATTTCATGGACGTATTTACATGGTCGCTACCATTTGTTGGAGAGAAAGTCACAGATATGTTGGTTTCCATTCTCAATGTGTGTACGGAGGATGAACTAAGTGAAGAAACCGAGGACGACGCTTTGAATTATAACCCCGAATCCAACCCGTCTTCGCCAGTGGATTTCAGGTCAAGATCATTCTCATTCTCCAACAATCCGCCAGCTGGGGACACAACATCGTCACCAAGGCCATCCGGTCCAGAATCGGCTTACCCAGAACCACCGTCTGACACCTATGAGCAACGGAAGCAAGCTTTACGGAATAAATTGATAGCCATTGGCCGAGTGTCACGGATGTATCTGATATTAAGAGAGGAAACTGCCGACGTTGCACACTTGAAACAATTGAACAGTGGACAACTACCCAAAGGGTCCCTTCTACATGGAAGTGAAGGGTTGAAGCAAGCCATCAGTTCGTTCGAAGAGGCCAAGCGTGCCGACCTTGCCAACGAGAAGTTGCCTCCTTCAAAGGAAGAACAGAAGAGATTGGAACGTGAAAGGCAAGAGAAGATCAAGAGTGAAATAAATAGTGAGCCCTCTAACCCAATGTTCCAGAAGTTGATGAGGAAGTTGTCTCAGGGCTAAGTGATTCCCATCGGTATTTATTATTACACAGGTACTTTCCCATGTCTCTATTTGTCTTTGTAACCAGTTTTGTGGCTTTCAGCTACTATTAAACACTCGCTGGGTGCGATTATTTTTCTTAACGATTTTCACATCACCCAACGTCGTCTGGATGAGTCCCAAGGCCCGGGTTGTTTTCGAACGTCCTAGTTTCGAGAACACGCTAGTGTACACGGAATATCAGGCATCTTCGCCAGAAAATTTCACCCTCCAAGATGACGACAAGTTTGTGGTTTACGGGGGTGGACGAAATATGGCGTTGAAGTTTTTAGATAGACAAACCGATGGTCAACTACACGTGCACGACGACATTATGCAGTTTCAATTGCACGAGGTGCTGGTGTATGTGTTGAACTGTCTGTTTATCGTTTGGTGTCACGACTTGAACAGAGGACTTGAGTTGCCATATCAGAGCATAGTTATCCATGCGCTACAAGAGCCTGACAAATTGTACTTGCAGATAGCCAGCAACGACTTGTTGCATGTAAGCAGCACCGGCGGGTACGAGAGCACGGCGGAAGTGGAGCTTTCTCCAACGGGCACCGCCTCAACTCCTGCTTTAGATGATATCCTTTCGAAGGTGCCCAACACCATTGGGTCCATATATGAGGCCATGAGCCGGTGTTCTGCCTTCCACTTTGATGAAGAGCAGTCGGACACCGACGGTGTGGCGAGAGACAATGGAGCCTTTGAGTTTGACTTCCAGAACTCGTCGTTGAACCCCAATTTCCAGATGGACGTGCCGTCAGAGTGGGCCAAAGAGTCTACATTGAATAACTCAGGCAACGCCGACGATTTGGAGGATTTAGAGGACGCCGAAGACAGTCCCGACGAAGCAGGGATGAACGTGGACGTAGGGTACGGGCCCGTCGCTGGAGTAGTACGGAAAAGAGAGTCTGACGATAACGATTTCAAGAAGGCCCGCAGACTATGAACAATTCAAGCCGCTACTCTGTAACTATAGAAATGAATAACGACCTTTCCAGCCAACTTCCGTGTCCTCTTTACCAGCCATCTTCTCTAGCATCTTTATCGCTTTCGTGCCAATCTCGGAAAGCGTGTCTTCCACAAGATATTAGTGGTACCATTTGCTATGGCCATGTCTTCTCTATTCATCTCCGCGAGATAATAAACCCGAGCACTACTTTTCTTGCAATCACCGTAGGTATCTTGTCCGTGGCCTAAGAATGAAGACGGTTGAAGAGAAACTTCAATTCAAGAACCATTTCGCCAAATTGGGCCAAGGGAGGGTGCTCGATCCCGAAGATCTCCAGGTATGGTCGGTTTTCTGGCAACAGCCGCAAGTGGCTAATGATGTGTTTGAAATCTTGACGCCTTTTGATATAAAGACAATCAGAGACCAGAATAGAATCAACTTCTTGCTGTTGGTGTACGTGCTAGTGGACAACATCAGTGGCTATGGGGACCTGTCTCGAGCCTTCGACGTGGCGGGCGCTTTGAATTGCATAAGATTGTTGACCAAGCTCCTACCGTTCTTGTATGAGTTGCACGATTACAAAGAAATCGAACAGAGGTTGTTCTTAGGACGGAATTACGACCCTATGGCATTCGTCCCTTCGTCCCCCTGGACACCGGAGACCAGGAATTCCGACCCTGCTGCACCTGCTGACGAATCCAACGAACCCGATGACCTTTCCCCCATCATTGCCGATAGACTCATCAAATCAGTTATAAAACTACTTTACTTCCGAGGGTTCACCATTTCGCCCTCGAAGGGCACAACGGAAGGCTCGGTCTACTACTCTGTTTGGGAACCGGGCATCGGTGTGGCCGCTAAATACCAGCTTCCTGATTTGGTAATTGAATCCAATAGAGCTGATGTGTTGAAACTTGTCATTACGTTATGTGGTGGGTCTTTCTACCATCTACCGTCCCAGGTAGTGGCCAACGGATCGACTTTCTTGACGCTTTTGGTGACTTCCGTGCCCCGGGTAGAAATTCTTACGTTGGTGTGCTCCCTAATAAATGTGTTTTGTAGGGCCACCCGAAACTCTGCTGATGAGAATATTCTTCATTTCAATGATGTTAGCTTGAAGTTCTCCAGAACTTTGTACATCCACTACTGTATGTTGTTGTTGACTTTGATGGTTGTGTATCCTTTACCTCCGAAACAGAATACTACTCAACTAAGACAATTGGGCTTAATACCTGAAAAACCATACAACACTGCCCGGCTATACTTTGGCAAGCTCCACAAAGACCAAGAAATCTTATTCCTTGCTTCGAGCCTTGTTTCAAGCTTGAAGTCTGTCATTGGCACCAGCAATGGAGACTTGGAGTCTAATTTCAATCTCAACTTACGAATAGGGGTGGCTCCACCTCCCGTTTGGGCCATGGAATCGGTAATGATACTATGGGAATTGTTCCAGTGTAACGCCAAATTCAAGCAAATTGCAGGTCGAAAATTCTACGGTGAAATATGCTTCATTCTTGTGTTCTACATCAGACAGTTCCATGCATCTGTCAATGATAAGCATATGGTGAGATTGGTATCGTATTTCTTACTTTACTTGTCACATCAACAAAATCATATTCTCGAACAGATCCTTGTGGTTAACCCCGAATTTTCTATGAATCTTCCTGCATCAGTGAATTTTCATCCACAGAACCAACTCGTTTCAACAAGAGATTACATGGTAATACAAATCTGTGGGATATTAAGCAATTACGCATCAAAGAAGCAATTTGGGGCTGGATCCCCCTTGGCCACTACCTTGGTGGAAATTTTATACAACACCATCCCTTTGGTGACATCCACCTTACTGAATGGCACAAATGATGCATCCAAAAAGCTATACAATGAAAATCCTCGAGGCGGATTGTCTTATTCCGCGTGTACGTCCATCACCAACTTGATAGTAAGATTATCCAATCGGGAATTCTTGCTCAAAGAATCCTTCCACCCAGACCTTTTGGCGTTGTTGGTCAGAAGTGTCTGTATCGCTTCATTGAAGGACGGGGCTGCTTCACGGACGCTATTATTCTCCATACTCAAAAGTGAAAAGATCTACGACCAAACCTGGAACACCATCTTCAGTTTGAAGAGCGAGTACTTTGAGAACGACATGTTGGTGTTGAAAACAATTCAAGATTTTGAAGAAGACGAGACCCCTCTCCATGAAATCGAGCCCCAAAGTCGGCCCAGTTCGACCATCACCACAAACAATAATACCCCGTTGAACGGGTCTACTACTAATTTGACGATCAACGATGAAAATGACCCAAAACTGCCACTGTCAACTACTATTGAGCCGCTTGCAGGTGGAGACTATCCGGGCCATCTACCTCCTGACCACTCGATCTTGGATGACGACAATGACCTTGATGCCGAATCCAAGGCCATAGAAAAGGCCTTGAGACCCAATCTACCCACAGGGATGACACCCAAAGCTAAAGGGAAGCAAAAGAAGGAGGCGCCTATCTACAAAACCTGGGGAGGTAATGATGCTTTGAGGGTCATCCTCACCGTTATCGTCCCTCATTTGAAGTTGACATTGAATGAAATATGGTCTTCCGAAACCAGTTCCACCGTCGATGCGTTTGAGTTGGTCAAGCACATAGGGGAATCGAACTTCGGGGATATTGTCCTGGCCAATGAATCTCTGATCAACTTCGACTTTTTGCCTTCGTCTCCATTGGTACCTTTGAAATTCACGTGGTCTTCGTTGTCACTAGGTTGGTATACTTCATTGCTATTTAGCGATATCTACAACAGTATCGATAATGTCGA